>CAUYON010203747.1:0-27559 GCA_963573935.1 Arctocebus calabarensis | reverse complement strand
AGCTGGATTCATCTCTTGGTTCTCTATTCTGTTCCAAACATCTACTTCTCTGTTTTTGTGCCAGTACCATGCTGTTTTGATTACTATCGATTTATAGTACAGTCTCAGGTCTGGTAGTGTGATTATTCCTGCTTTGTTTTTATTTCTGAGTAATGTCTTGGCTATTTGAGGTTTATTCTGATTCTATATAAAACGGAATATTATTTTTTCCAGATCTTTAAAATATGACAATGGAGCTTTAATAGGAATTGAATTAAAAGTATATATTGCTTTGAGTAGTATAGACATTTTAACAATGTTGATTTTTCCCAGCCATGAGCTATTTATTCATCTGTTTACAGACATCTGTCCTGTTTCAGCTTGAGGCTATTATAAATAAAGCTACTATAAACATTTGTGTACCAGTCTTTTTGTGAACATATATTATTCCTCTTGGTGAAATATCTAGCAGTAGAATGGCTAATTGATAAAAAGTCAATGCTTGACATTGTAAGAAACTGCCAAAGAGCTCTTAAAAGTGGTTATGGTATTTTACACTCTCACCAGCAACCTTGACAGTTTCAGTGGCTTACATCCTCACTGATATTTTATTCTGTCATTCTTTCTTATTTTAGCCATTTTAATTAACATAATGATAATTTATTATGATTTATATTTGCATTTCTTTGATGGCAAATTGTGTAGTATATCTTTTTAGATATTTATTTTCCACTTCTATGTCTTCTTTTGTGAGGTTTCATTTCAAAACGTTAACCAATTTGGGAAGGGGGCCTATTATTATTGTGAGAGTTCTTTATATGTTCTCAATAGAAGTCCTTTACCAGATATATGTATTAAAGCTATTTTCTCCCAGTTTGGTCAATTCAGTCTACTTTAAACACACTATGAAAATATCACTCTATCCCCAAGCAATTTAATAGCTTTATTTATTACAGAGTTTGGGCTAATGGAGAGGAAAAAAACATTCTCTTTATACTATGTGCAAGGGACTGGCAGGCTATGATCTGTGGGCCATACATGGCCTACAGTCTGTTTTTGTGAATAAAGTTTTATTGGAACACAAGCATACTCACGAGTTTACATATTTGCCATGCTTCTTTTGCATGACAAAGGCAGATTTGAGTAATTGGAACAGAGACCATATGGCTTCCATAGCTAAAATGTTTACTGTCTGTCCCTTTATAGAAAAAGTTTACCAATTACGACTTTATAGCATTGGCCTGCTTGTTCTGATCCAACCCCTGGATCACAAAAATGAAACCTGTCACCTCCTTCTAGAATCTGAAGAACCTGTGTCTACCTTTCTGTTCTCCAGACAAAATAAATGTCTCTTAAACTGTCATAAAATACATTTTCAATTTTGCACACCATCCTGGCATACCTTTACTTGATCAATTCCTCTTAAATTTCCATGCCCAAGGCTATCAAAAGACTTTCTTCTGATCAAATCATAACAAAAGATGAGAGAATCATTCATTCCTCTCACTTGGGCTCCACAGCCTTTTAATAACCTTATCTCATGGTGAGCTCTAATTAGGAATGTGGTCCATTATAGACCTCAAGATTACTTATTCATTTATCAGTTTATTTAACAAATGCATATAAAGTGATTACTGTGTTCAGTGAATTGTATACATAGTCATTTGAATCTAAATGCAAGATGCTGCGTTTGTTCCTGTTAGGTATTAAGGACTAAGACATTCTAGCCTGTCATGTATGGCATTGGCTACTATTAAGATTATCTGCTGTATGAAAAATCACCCCAAATGTAATGTGTAAATTAAAAATGATCATCTATTAGTTCATGACTATGTAATTTGGACCTAAAAAAGCAGAGAAGATCCATCTTTGCTCTATAAGGTATCAACTGGGACCTCTATGTTGTTGCCTCCAACCTGGCAGCTTCAAGATAGTTATCACAAAAAAGAAAGAAAGAAAGAAAGAAAGAAAGAAAGAAAGAAAGAAAGAAAGAAAGAAAGAAAGAAAGAAAGAAAGAAAGAAAGAAAGAAAGAAAGAAAGAAAAGTTCATTTTCTAAAAGAGAGAGATGGACAAAAACTGCATGGTCATTTCTAACTTAGTCTCAGAAGTTACATAGGTCACATTTTATTTGTTAAAGTTCAAAATTCTTGCCCCATTTCAAGGGAGTAAAGGAACTAGACTCTACTTCATAATGATTTTAAAACCTCCATAGCTACCATTGCTTTGATTGGAGTGATGGTTCTCCAACCATAGTCATGAACAGCTTTGATAGTCCAGGGATGAAATCAAGGTTTTCTACAAGGGAAAAACGTTTGATACTGTCATTGTCTCTATGAGTTCTCTTAATCATTTCACTCAGGTAGTAAATCTGTATTCCTGGGGTCTTCCTTCCTGGTGGCAGCCACCTTCAGTGTCCACTACCTTCCCTTGAGCTCAGAAGCATCACTCTGGTGGACTTATAGCAAGGATACAACAAAATATTTCACAGGCCAGTGTAAAATGGGGTCTTCCAAGTTATCTCCCAGTTGGAAGCTGTGTTCTGGAGCTCAGCCTACGGAAGATTACCTGGCCTGCTTAAATACTAAATTGAAGTCAAAGGGAAAAATAAATGTTCCTGCCCTCCCTTAGGCTTTTGGAAATATCATAAAAGTTTGCTGATGTCCCTGGATAAAAGGATACAAGTAAATTCTTCTATCTCCTTGAATATCTTCTGGGGCCAGAAGAGTGATAGGTTCTGATTTTATTTAAAGCAAACTGAGCTTTTAAATTTGTAATTAGCATTATTTTCTTTTTTTCATTTTAAACAGGAACTCTATTCATTGCTCAAATAAAGACAGAGGAGACTAGAAAATCCCACAGAGCTACTAATTAGAAGAAGCAGGTGAGGTGCTGAAAAAATGAGCTTTGAAACTAATATCCCCATTTCAGTGACATCACTGTATGGCCTGGGGAAATTATACTCTCTTTATGCCCCTGATTCCTCACTTGTCAAATAGGGAAAAGCAAAATTTCCAAATTACTGTTGTTTAATCTGGAGAGCAAAAAAATTCTCCAGGCTTAATTTCTGTTATGTAGTCCCAATAAGGAAAAAGCAAAAGCAAAAGAAGGGGAAGATAGAATTAGTAATTCTGCTTCTTATAATGTCCTGGACCCTCTGTTTGCTCATTTATAAAAGGCATGTGTGGTACATATTTGAAGCGTCAGGAGAAAACTTCTAAATACGGATCAAAAATGTTTTCACATAGTAAACGAGAAAATCTCATGAATGTTATGTCAATTAGGTTGATAAAAATGTCTCAGATTGCATGTGAAGCCCGCACACTGTACCCCGTGATTGAACTAATGTACACAGCTATGATTCAATAAAAAATTAAAAAATTAAAAACATTAAAAAAAAGTAAAAATTAAAAAGAGTATGTCTATCATAGAATGCTTTGACTCTCAGATTCAGTATGGAGTCATCAGTTAACTTATTATTTTTTTCCCAAAGTCTCAAAAATAGACAACTAATATTTATAAATAAAAATAAAAGATAATTTCAAAAAACAGATCATGTCCATCAAGACATAACCTGAACTACTGAAAAGATCAAAATCTAGAAGGTTTGTTCTGTATAAACTCCACGTTAGTCTTTGGTAGAGTATCTTTTTCTTTTCTTTCTTTTCCTTCCTCTCCCTTTTTTTTCTCCCTTTTTCCTTTCTTTTTCTTTTTTTTTTTTTGGTTGTTTGATGTGCAATATGGTTTTGTATGCAATAAACTTTGATCTTCAAAGAAAACAAACACAACAGATCTTGACAAATCTTATAGACAATAGAAAAAGAAGAAATACTTCAAAATCATTCTACTTCATCTGGATACACTTGATGTTAAAATTGGAAAAAAATATACTGTTATAAAGGGAAATTACAAACATATTTCACTTATAAATGAGGATGCAATACCCTAAACAACATATTAACAAGTGGATTAAAAATTAATGTTCAAGCAATGTACTTTGGTCAAAATTAAATCAAATTTATGTGAGAATTAGTCAGCATTTTCTTTTTTTTCCTTTTCCTTTCCCTCACCCCCTCCCTCCCTCTCTCTCTGCTCTCCCCTTCCCCCATGCCCCACTGTGTCATTAATTGTTCTCATATCAAAGTTGAATACATAGGATTCTTGCTTCTCCATTTCTGTGATGCCTCACTAGAATAATGTGTTCCACCTCCATCCAGGTTAATACAAATGCTCCAAAATCTCCATTTTTATGGCTGAATAGTAGTCCATGGTATACAGATACCACAGCTTGCCAATCCATTCCTGAGTTGAAGGGCATTTAGGCTGTTTCCACATTTTAGCCATTGTAAATTGAGCTGTGATCAAAAGTCTAGTACAAGTGTCCTTATAATAAAAGGTTTTATGCTATAACTTTTATTATTTCATAAAACATCATCAGTTTACTTTTAAAGAAAGCATAATTAATTAAATTTCTACTGTGACAATTTCTAATTAAATATCAATAATTTAAATTATCTTTTAATATTTCTCTATTTTTACAGAGAACTTTTATCTCTCAGAAACGGCTAATTTTAAATAATCTTGTTAAATTTCTTAGACAATGTCAATGTGAGAAAAACCACTATAATTCCAACTGCCTACTATACAGTGAGAACAATTTCATAACATCGTACATTTACCTAAACATATCTATGCCATACATATTAGATTACATATGCACTTGAGATATACATTTTCAAATTTTTGCTTTTTATATTTTTATTTTTATTCATAGTAATGCATGTTTATATCTTTGGATTCTTGACATTATTAAATGCTTAAATGAAGAGACAACAAGAGTATTAAACCCAAGAATATCCTGGGGTTTAATAATATTTAACTTATATTTTAGCACAAATGAGTATGAAGAATTTAGTTTCTTTTTCACATACAGCTGATATTTTCCTCCTCATAAATGCTTAACCTCCTACCCAATAGTTAACAGCAGTAATGATAATAAAATAAATGTTTTACTCTGTCTGAAAAGTTTAAACTTAGTCTAACTCAGTTTGTATTAATCACCTGAGTTAATGCTTATTGTCTATCAAGAGCTGTCAGACTTAATTAACAGACAAACAAACAAACAAACAAAACTGTCAGATGACCTTGTCAGCACCCTTTCTGACAGTCCGGGGAGACGGAAGCAAGGCTGGCAGGGTCTTCTCTGTCTATGAACAGATCTGTCATAGAAATGTCCTACTCAGGTGGAATGTATGACTGAAAGGTGGAGTGGTTGTTACCCCATAATGTGATCCTATGACCTCCCTGACTAAGGATGGCCTTGGTCCACCCGCAGCTGCAGGGCTGTTTCTCTGCCAGCTCCTTCACTGTCTGTTGGCTTTGGAATCTGCTTTATCCTCTGTGCTCTTAGGACCACTGGTAATACGGAAGCAGAATTGTCATAGGATCTGACACATTTTACAAAGAGGGTTTACAATGTGATTCCAGAGTGTTAGATGACTGAGGTATACACATAAAATGCAGAGAGGACTGGGGGGGTGTATAAATCTGCAATTTAAATAGGAGGTCTCAGCTGGAGATATAGAATTTGGAGATTATCAATTTACATCTAGTATGTAAGCAATAATACCAAATAAGATTGGTATGGGAATATAGAAATATAATAAAAACAGAAAGTGAAAGAGAGGAGAATAAAGGTTCATGTTTAATTTTTTTATATACTCAGAGTTTTGCCAATGTTTTAAATTAGGAATTACATGGTTAATTGGTGAATTGCTCCTGAGAAGGCCATATGTGGCCTTCTAGATTCTGAAGTGTGGAATTTTGACTGAATTCAAATTTTGCAAAAGTCTGCTCTTAAAAATCAAGAAGACTATAGATTCCTATACCCTAACCAAGGCATGATGTCAACTTGGCTTGAATATATCCTTAATATTTATGTCACAGCCAGACTAAGCCAAGTTATCTTATGAACTAAAACCAATGGAAACACTCAGACATATATTTCCTGTCTTTTTCACTATGAAATGAGGAAATCACTAAAGCATAGTTAGCTTACAGTTATATTGGTCTTGCTAGCTTTTGGAAGTAAAATATGAGTGATTTGAAGACTGCAGTAATTTTAGATCATTTTCTCTACTTATTTAAATAACAGTTCCCTGAATAATGTAAGAATTATGCTTGAAGTTTTTAAATGATATGGAACTGTTGCCATGTGTTAGTGTAAAAGGAAATATAGTCTAATTTTCCAAAAAAAGAAACAGAATATCTCTAGACACCTTCCAAAAAATCTGTTGTTGTTCACAGTAAAATTATGCTATTATTATACATGTATCTAACTTTTGTCTTCAGTTTTAAGAATTTTGCAACAAAAGGAAAATCTTACTTCAAAATGTATCCATAATAATTACAAATTAAATAAATAAGTTAAAAAAAAGTGGAGACGTCTAGTTATCTGCTTATAAGGTTGGCCATATTTCTCATATTCTTAGATCAGAATTTAAGTGCAAAGTGGAAATTTGTATTTACAAGTAAATTTGGACTGCCTTAATTTCCCTTGTATCAAATTAGATAAAGACAACTATGTCATTTGGGTAAAGCTTGTGCTTTTGTTTGCCTAGATGTGAACTAGAATCTTAGCGTGTGTCAATGCTCTGAACCTGGAAAGTTCCTCTCCTTTTTGTCCTTTTTCTATCTATTACATTCAAGGAGAAAACAATAAAAGAATCATAAAGAAAAAATAATTAATGTGTATATGAAAGCATCTAAGCATTTTGGCTTAGACTTTCCATTTTATTTATTCCACTTTTATTCCATTGTTTTCTTTCATTCTCTGCACATTTTCCCCTTACCCATCTGTATGTGTGGTATTAGCTCAGAGGCTGATTTCTCACCTCCTAACCCTTAATCTGTCAGTGAGAAAGATCTAGGTTTCTTTGGCAAAGACCCTTTATACGCAGAAGTTAATCAAATATTGGTTGGCTATTTGGCTTCACACTCTATGAAAAGATAACTCTGACCATTTTTGATGACTATTTAAGAGGCTCGGCCTCTTACTCTCCAGGCGTTCAGTCAGTGACACAGACTCCAGCAAGATGTCAAAGGACCTGGAGGTCAGTCCGCTCTGTGCCCTGAACAAAGCCTCTTTGGCATCTCTCTCCTATTAGAGTAGTTCCTAGGATTCTCTGAAACCAACATGCTCCAAAGTCAAGAGGTTTGAAGCATTTGGAAACAACACATTCCTCATTTAGTTAAAATTGATTTGAATATCAAGGATGGTCTTAAGAAAGCTGTGATGCATTCATTCAGGATGTGAGTATTTTTCTCTGACTCTCAGGGAGTTGAGGGTGACAGAGAACACGGACAACATCCTCGAGTTGGAGCTTGTTGTGTGTGTGCAGAATGCCCAGGGCCTTTTTATGAAGCAGCTTTCCAGGTTTTAGCTCCCCTCCAATCTGAGCTTCCGCAACAGACAGGGAATGAAAAGACAGGGTAAGCATGGAGACGAGAATGAATCCCCTAACCAGTGGGCTCCAAGCCACGGTTCTTAGAACTGCCCTTTCTTTGGAGATGCCTCAGGAATCAACTGGGGTTCTGGTGAAGTTAGGATTTGAGGATGGAGATAGCAGTATAAGATCTCCCTTCAGGCTCACCCTGTTTTGTCAAGAGTAGTTTCACTTTTTTATATTTCTATTTGAGAGTCTTATGTGTTATTTTATTTGAAGAAAAACCAATAACTACTGAAAAATGAAAAAATGAAATCATGGCAGGCCCTCAATGGTTTGGTGTCTCAGGGTCCCAGTGTCCCAGTTCTCCCCAAACCAACTTCCTAACGTCTCCCTACTGCATGTCTTCTGTACCTTGAGTAATTGGCTAATAAATCTGAAACTAATTTTGTCTAAAGTGTTAATATCTGATAATGATTTAATATGTTTCCCCACCCAGGGAACACATTTGCATTTTAATAGAGGTCTTACTGGCAATTTTCTTAACTCGAATGACTTTAATGGTGCGCATTTGAGCTGCATTAGGGACCAATCTTGACCAAAGAACTTTTCCAGTATCCCTAAAATACACCATGTAGTTAGGCAGCCTAATATTAATGCTGCTAATGTTCCTCATGGATTCATCTTTGTAGGGAATTGTACTTGTCATTTTTGTTGAGCCCTATATTTAGACCAAGAACTTTTTTGAGAATAGGGTTCTTTCATTCACCACTATGGGCACATGTCAACATGCATCCAGCTTAAACCTCTCTGAAATAAAACACTTTAAATAGTATAGTCTATATGTACCTCAGTTCTAAAATAGATAGTCAACAATCCCCGAGGAAAAAAGAGAGAAAAAAAGAAAAAAGAGGGAGAGAGAAACAAAGGATCTTTAATACTACAGGTTAAAATAGAAAAGTATATCATCTGTCATTATTATCCATTTAAGAAATTTTTGCTCATTTTCAAATTAGAGGAAAATCTATCCTGCTGCAAATCTAGTCATGAGAAATAAACAATGACCAAATGGTAAATATTTTAGTGTTCCAAGGCTTGTTATTCTTGTTCAATTCTGTCTATTTCAATTACCTTTTTCACTCTGATGAAAGGAATCATTTCCCTCTACACAAAGATCACTTTAGCATCAACTTGGAAGAGAGAGAGGAGAGAAGGAAGGAAGGAGGGAAGGAAAGGGGAGGAGAGAGAGAGAGAGAGAGAGAGAGAGAGAGAAGAGAAGAGAAGAGAAGAGAAGAGAAGAGAAGAGAAGAGAAGAGAAGAGAAGAGAAAAAAAGAAAGGAAAGAAAGAAAGAAAAGAAAGAAAGAAGGAAGGAAGGAAGGGGGGAGAGAGAGAAGAGAAAGAAAGAAAGAGAGAGAGAAAAAAGAAAGAAAGAAAAGAAAAGAAAGAAAGAGAGAGAGAAAGAAAGAAATCTAAGTAAGGGCTGGTAGTCTTATATTTCTCTCTCTCTCTTTTTTTTTTTTTTTATTAAATCATAGCTTTGTACATTAATGCAATTATGGGGTACAATGTGCTGGTTTTATATACAGTTTGAAATACTTTCATGAAACTTGTTAACGTAGCCTTCACCACATTTTCTTAGTTATTATGTTAAGACATTTATATTCTACACTTAGTATATATAACATAAATCTTGTAAAATGCACCATAGGTGTAGTCCCACCAATTACCCTCCCTCCACCTATCCTACCCTTGCCCCTTCCTCTTTCCCCTTCATCTTGGGCTGTAGTTGGGTTATAGCATTAATGTGGAAACCTTGATTAGCCAAGACATTACTCAGAACTAAAAAAAAAAAAAAAAAAAAATCAGGAGGAATCTCTCTACCAGATCTCAGAATATACTTCAAATTGATAGTTATCAAAACAGCATGGTAATGGCACAAATATAGACGGGTAGATGTATGGAACAGAATAGAGAACAAAGAGATGAACCCATCTACTTATCATTTGATCTTCGATAACCCGATCAAAAACATTCAGTGGGGAAAAGACTCCCATTTAACAAATGATGCTGGGTGAACTGGCTGGTGACCTGTAGAAGACTGAAACTGTACCCAGACCTTTGACCTCTAACAAAAATTGACTCTCACTGGATAAAAGACTTAACCTTAAGACATAAAATTATAAAGATTCTTGGAAAGTGTCCAGAGGAAACACTAAAGAAATTGGTCTGGGAGAACACTTTATGAGGACAACCCCCTGGGCTATTGAAGCAATACCAAAAATACATTACTGGGATCTGATAAAAAAAAAAAAAAGCTTCTGTACAGCCAAAAAAAGTAAGTAAAGCAAGCAGACCACCCTCAGAATAGGAGAAGATATTTGCAGGTTATGGCTCTGACCAAGGTTTAAGAATCCACAGAGAACTCAAACATATTATCAAGAACAAGTGATCCCAACTCAATGTGGGCAAGGAACTTAAAGAGTAACTTCTCTGAAGAAGACAGGTACACAGCCTACACACACAAGAAAAAATGCTCATCATCCTTAATCATCAGAGAAATACAAATTAGAGCAGTGCCTGTGGCTCAAGGAGTAGGGCACCAGTCCCATATACCAGAGGTGGTGGGTTCAAACCCAGCCCTGGCCAAAAAAACTGCAGAAAAAAAAAAAGAAATACAAATCAAAACCACTTTGAGATATCATCTAACTCCAGTAAGAGAAGCCCACATCACAAAATCCCAAAACCATACATGTTGGTGTGGATGTAAAGAAAAGGGAACCCTTCTTTACTGCTGGTGGGAATGCAAACGAATACCTTCCTTTTGAAAAGATGTTTGGAGATCACATAGGGATCTAAAAGTAGACCTGCCATTTGATCCTTTAATTCCTCTACCAGGTTTCTATCCAGAAAACTGATATTTGCACCAGAATGTTTATTGCAGCACAATTCATAATTGCTAAGTCGTGGAAGAAGCCCAAGTGCCCATTAACCCATGAATGGATTAATAAATTGTGGTACATGTACACCAGGGAATATTATGCACCCTTAAAAAGATGGAGACTTTACCTCTTTTATGGTTACATGGACGCAGCTGAAATATATTCTTCTTGGCAAAGTATCTCAAGAATGGAAGAAAAAGTATCCATTGTACACAGGCCTACTAAGAAACCAATTTCTTTTTTTTTTTTTATTTTTAACCCAGAGATTATTAGACCAATTCTATCTGTGCCATGTACTCAGCAGGAGGGTTATATATATGGGCAATGAGTGGTTGAAAGTGACCCAACATTAGATTATATTCCCTGCACTGAGAACATCTTCAGCCATTTTAGAATGGCACTGCATTTGTACTGGAGAGGGTGTGTGAATGTCTAGGACTGACGGACTCTCAGATGTTAGAGCTGAAGAAATGAAGCACAACAGGCTCAGTCCTCCATTGACTTCCAACTTCATGGCTGAAAATCCCATTAAATGACTGCCAAGAGGGTCGCCTGATTTCTCTTCATGGCTTTCACATGTGTTTTATAGTATTTCTCTCGAGAAAATCACCACTGTAGATATTTTCTGTAGATTCTTACGAAGCTGCATGCTTCAAATTATGACTTGAGTTGAAGACTTTACCTTAAATGAATTGCTTATAAAGAACCAAGCCCAATCCCATTCCCATACAAGCATTTAATTCTTGTAGTATTTTTTGTACTTTGCTCACCATTTTGTTGATAATGACATTACTATGATGACACAAAACTGCTTGAGCAGGGAGATTTCTCAGATGTGTGAATACTGCCTGCCTTCTGAGGAAAAGAAGCAAAAAAAAAAAAAATTGTTGAAGAAAATTCTAGTATAATTCTTTTAAAATAGTTTCTAGGTGAAAAGTCTAATTGAATTTTTTGAAAAAAATATCTACATTGAGGAAGCGTTAATGGCCTCTCCTATTTTGAAGATATTTTCAAATAGACGTTATCTCAAATTTAGTATCAACCCTTTTCTTTCTCCAGTTCTCTCTGTCCTTTGTTGAAAAACTATTAAATGTTTCTATTACACCTTTTTCAGGACAGTTGTCCCCAAAATAGTTTCTCTGAAAGTCAGTTTTACTTTAGAAAAATAAAAAGTACTATTCACATCTTTTTTGAAAATGCAGCTCTTACTGAAGAACCAGTTAACTGGAATCACTGGTAACACTAACCTCCTGAAAATGTAGGTTCGAACTTATCAACAAGACATTAAAACATTAATTTGGATTTCAATTTGTTGGATAAACAGAGAACGACTTAAGTGAGTGCAATTTCCTAAGTGTTGTTACGCTGGTAACTGGACTGAACAGCAAGATTTGCATCTTTTGCTTCATATTTGATTCTTGAGGTCTGATTAATAAAAGGGTCATTTTTTGTGAAATTTGTTAAGAATTTCATCATTCGTCCAGATTTTTTTCATAATCATTTGCTATTTAAGTGAAATTGTTTTCTTAAACATTATATCACCATTTTCCTAAATTTGTTTTTCCTCAGTGTTTCACTAGCCCACGGGTGTCATTTTATACGTTACTCACAAATACGTGTGATGGCACCTAAAGTGGCCTCTGGACTGGATTTGATCCTTCCTTGGACATGTAGGTCATTTTCTTGTGATAAATATGTTTTTGTCCCCTCCATTTTATCTTTAAATTTTACTCCCCATCATCTCCCGGCATTCTTATTCAATTCACTGGGGAATTTCTTATTTTAGCTTCCTTATCTTTTAACTTTAAAAAATATCCACACTATATACATACCTATGAGATTGGACAATTAGGTTAGTGGACTGCTCCTAGAAAAAGCACTACATACCTCCCTGCTGAGCATCACTGCGGTCATCTTCGAGGCTGTTCCTTTGGTCATCCTCACTCTATTTGTGCCTTTGTCCCAATATTTTCATTGTTCTTTCTTACAAGGATACTATTCATATTGGATTAGGGCTCATCCTATTGACTTCATTTTAACTTAATCTCCTCTGTAACAATCCAATACCATCGCATTCTAAGATATTAAGCCATTTAGGTTTCATATATATATTTGAGGGAACATAATTCATCCCATCATAGTAGGAAACTCTTTCTCTTATACTCTAGCAGGAAATCACTCTAATTAGGATAAAGACTAGAAATCTAACAATCCAATAATGTTCACTGGTAGTCTACCTAATTTAAATCCCTCAAAGACACACTGTTATGTGGTAACCTATTTTCTTTAACTTAATTTTCAAGAAGATTGGTACAGATCATTGAACTTTTGTGACTTATAAGGATGGCAGCCATCACTTTCTCATTGTTCCCCTATTTGCCCTTTAGTAAAACATTGATCACTATTTTCTGTGTGCCAGGTACTGTTCAGGGGCTGAAAATAGGTGATGAACAAGAGGTTTGAGTCTCAAAGTTCACAGAGCTCACACTGCACTGAGGGTGAGAGGAAATTCATGTCTATAATGTTTCTTCCTTCTCCCAAACCTACTGCAGCTCATCTGAGGAGGAGATGTGGGGTTCCAGGTAGTCTACTTCATAAGCTTCACCTCTGTGCACCTGCTCAGTAACTCTTACATTAATTTGCCTTCCCAAATCCTATAAACCCCCATGTTATTCTGTTATCCCCAATTCCACTGTCATCATTGCTCCACTGTGTGACCATTTTTGTCTTTGTTTCTCCGCATGATTAAAAACATATTTTTAAAGTCCATTTTTCCTTTGAGTAATGCCCCAGCTCTGTTTTGTGATCTTGGAGAAATTAATTTTATTATCTCTAAGACTCCATTTCCTCCCGTTTTTAAAGTAAAGACTGAATAATACTTACCTCCTAGGACTGGTGTAAGAATAAAAATGAGATAATGTATATAAAGTCTTCAACAATGGTGTCTAGTGGATAATACTACCTATTCAGTAAGAGGAAGCTATCATTTTATTATCAGTCTCACCAGGTCACTGTAATAGCTTTCTAGCTGTACAGTGTCTGCTTTATTTTTCACACAAAGCTGCTGGGATGATTGTTCTAAATCTCAAATCTGATCATGTTATGTCTCTAAATAAGATCTGTCGATGACATTCCCCAAACATCAGAAAAACAGTCCCTTGCAATTTGATCTCTATCACTTGGATTCCAACCTCTGCCATGCTCAGTTGAACAAATTACTCACTGTTTCATGAAATCATCAGCCTCTTCTCTCCTTTCCTTTGTCATTTCACGAGCCCACCCTTTCTACCTGTAAGAAGTTTCCACCACTTGCTCAATCCAGTTAACTGTATTCATCTTCTAAGATAAGACTCCGGCATTATTTTCCCAAACACTTCTTTTGATGTTTCTGAGCAAAAGACCTCCTCTGTGTCTCCCTGCCTGCCTCGTCTCACCTCTGTCTTTTCTTTTGGACTTGCATGTCCCTGTCTGCTTTCAGCCAGTGTAGTTATTAGAAATTTCTTTTCTTTTCTTTCTTTCTTTTTTTTTTTTTTGTGTGTAACAGAGGAAAAAAAATTTATTGTGTTAAGTCATTGACATTGAGCGTTATTTGTTATAGTAGTCAGCATATCTTGACAGGGACCCATTGAAAAGGCCTCTGCTATGTGAACAACTGATTTGGGAGAGACAGAGCATGGGGGCAAATAAGGCTGGAGCACCTGTTCAAGTGTTTGCACAAATTGGGGAAATGTAGGGCAAGGAAAGGATAAAACGACAGGGCAATAGTCACAGGGAATCAAAGATTACGTTCCAAAGAAAGACACGGACTGTAAAGAAGTATAAATTCAAAATTTTTGTATGTCTTGAGATCTTAATTTGTCCCACAGCTTACATGACCAATAAAACTATATTTATAAGCATATATTTCTGTCAATAAGTGCCTTTTTTCCTTTTGTTGTTTTTTTTTCCTTTTATTTAGTCATATACACATAGGTCATGAATATATTTATGTATTTTTGGGGTACAATGTGTTGATGTTTTATACAATTTGGAGTGCTTACATCAAACTAATTAATATAGCTTTCACCTCATTTACTTAATTATTGTGTTAAGACATTTATGTTCTGTACTTGGTAGATTTGACTTGTACCCTTACAATATGCTCCATAGGTGTGGTCCCGCCATTTATCCTCCCTCTATCAAACCTCCCCCCTCGTCTCCCATCCCCCTACATTTCTCTCCTTCATCCTGGGCTATATTTGTGATTTATCTTTCATAAGATTTTATGAGTAGTTATAAATTGGTCTCATAAAAGTACTAAGTACATTGGATACTTTTTCTTCCATTCTTGAGATACTGTACTAAGAAGAATATGTTCCAACTCCATTCATGTAAATGTAAAAGAGGTAAAGTCTCCATCTTTTTTTAATGCTGCATAGTATTCCATGGTATACATATACCAAAACTTATTAATCCATTTATGGGTATGTGGGCACTTGGTCTTCTTCTATGACTTGGCAACTATGAATTGATGTGCAATGAACAATCTGGTGCAAATATCTTTGTTGCAAATTGACATTTGGTCTTTTGGGTATATACCTAGTAGACGAATTGCAGGATCAAATGGCAGGTCTACATATAGATCCCTGAGTGTTCTCCAAATTTCTTTCCAAAAGGAAGGTTTTAGGTAGCATTCCCACCAGCAGTGCAGAAGTGTTCCCTTTTCTCCACATCCATGCCAACACCTGTAGTTTTGGGATTTTGTTATGTGGGCGACACTTACTGGAGTTAGATGATATCATAAAGTGGTTTTTAATTTTCATTTCTCTGATGATTAAAGGTGATGAGCATTTTTTCATGTGTCTATAGACCATGCACCTATCTTCTTCAGAGAAGCTTCTGTTCAAGTCTCTTATCCACAATGAAATGGGAACACCTGTGTTCTTTTCTTATTAATAAGTTTGAGTTCTCTGTGGATTATGATTATCAGACCTTTGTCAGAAACATAACCTGCAAATATCCTCTCCCATTCTGAGGGCTGTCTATAAGCTTTACTTACTGTGTTCTTGGCAGTGCAGAAGCTTTTTAGTTTGATCAGATCCCAGTAATGTATTTTTGGTATTGTTTCAATGGCCCGGGGTGGGTGTCCTCATAAAGTATTCTCCCAGGCCAATTTCTTGAAGTGTTTCACTTGCACTCTCTCCAAGAATCTTCACAGTTTTATGATTTAAGTTTAAGTCTTTTATCCAGGGAGAGTCAATTTTTGTTAGAGGTGAAAGGTGTGGGTCCACTTTCAGTCTTCTACAAGTCGCCAGCCAATTCACTCAACACCATTTGTTAAATAGGAAATCTTTCCACCAATTTATATTTTTGATAGGCTTATCAAAGATCAAATAATAATAAGTGTCTGGATTAATCTCTTGGTTCTCAGTTCTGTTCCACAAGTCTAGCTTTCTGTATTTGTGCCAGTACCATACTGTTTTGACACTATAAATTTATAGTATATTCTGAAGTCTGGTAGTGTGTTTCCTCTTTATTGGTTTTTATTTCTGAGAAATGTCTTGGCTATTCAAGGTTTTTATGTATTTCCATATAAAACGAAGTACTAATATTTCTAGATCTTTAACGTATGACAATGGAACTTTAATAGGGATTGCATTAAATCTATAGATTGCTTTGGGTAGTATGGACATTTTAACAATGTTGATTTATCCCAGCCATGAGTATGGTATGTTTTTCCATTTGTTAACATCTTAAGCTATTTCTTTTTTTAAGAGTTTCATAGTTTTTTTATAGAGATCTTTCATGTTCTTTGTTAGGTACCCTCCCAGATAGTTCATCTTCTTTGGCACTACTGCAAAAGTAATAGAGTCCTTCACTGTTTTTTCAGCTTGACTATTGTTGGTATATATAAAAGCTACTGAATTATGAGTATTGATTTTGCATACTAAGACGCTAAGTGTATTCCTTGATCACTTCTAATAATTTTGTAGTTGAGTCCCTGGGGTTTTCCAGATATATAATCAAATCATCTGTCAAGAGTGAAAGTTTGATCTCTTCTGACCCTGTATTGATGCCCTTGATAGCCTTCTCTTGTATGATTGCAATGGCTAAGACTTCCATTACAATTTAAAAAGCAGTGGAGAGAGTGGACAACCTTGCCTGGTTCCTGATCTGAGTGGAAATGTTTTCTATTTTACTCCATCCAATATAATATTGGCTGTGGGTTTGCTGTAGATGGCCTCTTATCAGTTTAAGACATGTCCCTTTTACACCTATTTTATTAAGTGTTCTGATCATGAAAGGATGCTGCATATTATCAAAATATTTTCCTGCATCAATTGAGAGAATCATATGGTCCACGTTTTCCATTTTGTTTATGTGATGTATTATATTTATAGATTTATGGATATTGAACCAGCCTTTAGACCCTGGGATAAAACCCATTTGATCATGAGGTATAATTATTTTGATGTGTTGTTGGATTCTGTTTGCTAGGATCTTATTGAATATTTTTGCATCAATATTCATTAGAGATATTTTCTTTGCTTGTTGGGTCTTTTCCTGGTTTGGAGATCAGAGTGATATTTGCTTCATAGAATGTGTTGGGAAATATTCCTTGTTTTTCAATGTTTTGGAAAAGGTTAAGTAATATAGGTACTAGGTCCTCCTTAAAAGTTTGGTTGAATTCTGATGTGAAGCCATCTGGACCCAGACTGTTTTGGGGGGGAAAAGATTGCATATAATTGATGTTATTTCAGAACTTGATAAAGTCCTTTTCATTATTTCCACTTCTTTCTGGCTAAGTCTAGGAAGGTGGCATGCTTCCAAGTATTGGTCTATTTCCTTCAGATTTCCATATTTCTGATAATATAGTTTTTTGTAACATTCATGGGGTTTTTATGACTTTCTGTCGAGTCTGTTCTTATTTCGCTTCTGTCATTTCTGATTGACAAAATTAGGGATTTTACTCTTTCATTTCTGGTTAGGTTAGCCAACGGTTTATCTATTTTACTGATCTTTTCAAGAAACCAAATTTTGATTTATCTATCGGTTGTATAATTCTTTTGTTTTCAATTTCATTTGATTTTGATCCAATTTTGGTTATTTATTTACTTCTGCTGGTTTTGGGGATGGAATGTTCTTCCTTTTCCAGCTGCTTGAGATATTCCATTAAGTTGTTGACTTTCTCTCTATCCATTCTCTTGAGGAAGGCTTGCAGTGTTATAAATTTTCCTCATAAGACTGCCTTTGCAATATACCAGAGGGTCAGGTAATTCATGCATTCATTATTGTTTTGTTCCAAATAGTTGGTAATTTCCTTTTTTATCTCATCTGTGACCTAGCTATCATTTAGCATAAGGTTATTTAGTTTCTATGTTTTTATGAGTATACAGATTCCTGTTGTTACTGAGTTCAGCTTTTATTTCATGATTGTTCAAGAAAATATAAGGAATAATTTCTATTCTTTTAAATTTGCTGAGGTTAGACTTGTGACCTGAGATGTGATCAATTTTGGAGGATGTTTCATGGGCTGATGAGAAGAATGTGTATTCTGTTTTGTTAGGATGAAATGTTCTTTAGATGTCTGTTAAATCCAGTTGTTGAAGGGTTAAATTTAAGTCTAAAATTTTTTTTGTTCAAAATTTTTTTTTGCTTTTTGGAGAATCTATCCAACAATGAAGGGGTGTTAATATCTCTGAATATTGTGGTGCTGGAGGAAATCAAGTTGCTCATGTCTCTTAGTGTCTCTCTTATAAATTGAGGTGCATTCTGCTTCGGAGCATAAATGTTAATAATTGACATCCCCATAAGGTTGAGTGTTTCCCTTAACAAATTCAAGGTGACCATCTCTATCTTTCCTTACATTTTTTAGTTTAAAGCCTATTATTGTGTCTATGAATAAAATTGCAACATCTGCTTTTTTTCTGATTTTCATTTGCCTGAATTATACATGTCCATCCATTCACCCTGAGTCTATCCTTATCTTTTAGGGTAAGATGATATTCTTGTATGTAACAGATATCTGGCCTGAGTTTTTATATCCAGTCAGCCAACCTGTGCCTCTTTAGAAGACAATTTAAGTCATTCACACTAATTGAGAGTATTGGCAAGCCTGGGGGTATTCTGGGGGTCAAGTTTGTCAAACATCCAGTGGACATTTTTAATCCTTTCACCACTGTGAAAATTGAGATTTGATCAAAAGTTTCTAAGTGAGTTTACGTTGGTGGAACATGAGTGTGCTGGTCATTTTGGAGGATAGGTCAGAGGATATCCCAGAGAGCTGCTTTAGTTGTGGCAAATTTCTTCAACATGTGAATGTTATTAAAATATTTAATTTTTCTGTCATAAGTGAAACCTCAGTTTAGCTGGATACAGGATCTTTTGTTGAAATTTGTTTTGTTTTAGGAAGTTGAAGGTCAATGACGATCCTCTTCTGACTTGGTTCAGCAGAGAGCTCTGCAGTCATTATGATATTCTTCCCCTTGTAGGATATGGTTTTCTTACATCTGGCTGCTTGCAGAATTTTATCCTTCATATTCACTTTGGCAAAGTTAATTATAATGTGTCTAGGAGATGCTTTATTTGGATTGAGTCATGCTAGGGTTTTGAAACTGCTATCTAAATTTTGGTATGTCTTGGCATGTTTGGGAAGTTCTCCCTGATCATTTCTTGGAGCAGAGCATCTGTGACTTTTGGAACAACCTTATCACCTTTAGGAATTTTTATAAGGTGAATGTCTTCCTTTTTGGAGTGTCCCACAGCTCTCTCAGAGAATGAACCATTTCTACTCTCCACTTCTCTTCTTCATTGAGCATTTGTGAACATTCAAAAGCTTTGTCTTCAATGTCAGAAATCCTTTTTTCTGCCTGCTCCATTCTGTTACTGAGGAATTCTACAGTATTTCTCATACCTTGGAGGGCTGAACTTCTTTTCTCAATGTGTCGCAATCTTTGGTGATTTTGTCTTTGATTTCATTGAATTCTTCAGACAACTTTTGAATTATTCCTAGAATTTCTAATTCCAACCTTAGTTCCATTCTGTTAATATTATTTGCGATCCAAACTCTAAACTCGATTTCTGACATCTCAGCCATTTGTTTATTAATGGGATCTTCTGGTGTGCTTGCTTTGTTTTTACTTAGAGAAGGTAATCTACTCTGATTATTCATGTTGCCAGAGTTTTTCCTCTGAATCCTCCCGATGATTGTTTTAGATCATTTGGCTAGATGAACAGGTAAGGTGAAATTGGACTGGGGGCTCCTGGAGTTGTGATTAACCAGGCCTTTGCCCAATAGCTGGTACTGGTGACTGCAGCTTTTCACCTACAGCTTTGCAAAGGCCCCATGCAGTACTACAGCCTTAGACTCTGGGGGCCTTCCTGGTGTGGTAGGGCTAGGTGATTCTGTCTTATATTCAGCTGGTCTCTGTCGCTGATCCTAGTGAATCAGTTTCTCTGGTTTGAAGTCTCAGCTGTGGAGAAATACAAGCAACTAAGACACCCCACCCCACATTGGCAACAACTAGAAGATGAAAATCAAACCTTCCCACTATAACACAGCCAGGATACCACCTTGTAGGGTCCTTGGATTTTTGGCCCAGGTCAAGAGTTCCAAACCAATTTTCCCTGTCAGTACCAACTCTCAAGTGGGAGTGTTCAAAAGGTCTCCAGCGACTAGTTAGCAAGGGTCTACCTGCAGCTTAAGTGTGGCTTGCTCTGGTCCTCCATGGAGTCAGAAAGGCCCACCTAGTAGAAGAGTTGGAGCAGGGGGGCTGATGCCTTTCCCCACCTTGCACCTCCTTCACACCCATTCACTGGTAGCCCAACAGGGCTATGTCCTAGTTCCCTCTAATAAGCAAATGTGCCAGGGCTTTGTGTCTGCCAAAGTCAAAGGAAAGTCAATGCCTCCATGCCTGACTACAACCTTCTGCTACCAGCCAGCAGGGGGAGCTGAAGACTGTCTACCTTGGGCACTCAATTGCAACTGAGGAGTGCTCTACCTGAGCTCAGTCCAACCCTGAGGATAAAAAGTCAGCACATGATTTTCTCCCTCAGCCACCATGCCTTTGCCCCAGCTGGTCTGCATCTATGGTATACCTATAGGGCAGGGTCTGGTTCCCTCTGGCAGTCTTCAGATTTGAGGAGGTGTCTCGCTGAAATTAGACCCCTGCAGGATCAGTCTATTATTACTGAAGCTTTGTGGGAAGTGTCTCTG
This sequence comes from Arctocebus calabarensis, assembly GCA_963573935.1. Lineage (NCBI taxonomy): Eukaryota > Metazoa > Chordata > Mammalia > Primates > Lorisidae > Arctocebus > Arctocebus calabarensis. Next base: position 7,002 of record CAUYON010203747.1, on the reverse strand, counting down.
AGTGACTCCGAGGTGGCTCCTGTGGTTCTGATGGTTGGGGCGGTGACTTGGGCAGGTCACACTATGGTTTACATGGCAGCTCGGGCAGGTCATGTGGTGGCTTGGGAAGCCAGCTCAGAGGTTCCTGCAGCTTGCAAGCCTCAGCTCACTGTCAGTTTGCATTTACTCAGAGCCAAGACTGAAAGTCTCCCCCGTTTGGCTGTCTGCACTACTATCGGGCTTACTGTTACAGCATAGCTTCACTATCATGGCCCTTCCAATGCCTGGTCATAGTAATACACCACTGACATTCTGGTCTCTGCAGGGGTTAGGCTTCTGAACCACCAGGCAAGGAGGGAAGGGTGGACTGGGAGTTCAAAATGACAGGGAAAATGTTTGTTCAACTTTCCTGCCTGCCAAGAGAATGCTCAGGCTCAGAGCAGGGTCCATGTGGAGAAATGATCCCCACTTACAGAAACTCCCTTCCACGGGGTGAGACAAGTGGTCCTCAGTTAATGGCTACCTTGTAGAGAACCCACAGTGAGCAAAAATCTCTCTTGAGGGAGGAGGTGGACACTCTTTTTCTTTGGGATGTGTTTTAAACCTGAAATTTGCTTCCTTAGAGTCACAGGTCGCCTCAATAGAGGCTCAGCTCTTGATCTTCAGCTTTATTGGGTACTTTCTTGTCATTATCCTTCCCCCTGGATGGGAGTTTCTGTCAAAAGCTGGCTCCATCGTCCCCCTCCTTCCCACTTTTTACCTTTTCTATGTGAATCATTTCTGTTCCCCAGATAATATTCCTTTCTGATTATTTTTTGAGTTTTTTTTTTTATTTTTTCAAATTAATATAAGGGTACAAAATTCAGGTTACATTGTTCTCACTTTCAGGGTAAAGTTCCATTTGTAGAAGAGCCCCTAACCCACGGGTTATGTTATACACCCTCACAATGTACACATTAGGTAAGATCCCACCTCATGCCCTTTTCCCTCTGCCAATGTCCTCCCCTCCCCAGCTTCCTTTACCCCAGAATTGGACTATATTAGTGTTTTATTGTTCTTATAAGCATGTAATTATTTGTATATTGATTTCATCCTAGTATAGAGTACATTGGATATTTATTTTTTCATTCTTTTGATACTTTCCTAAGAAGAATGTATTTCAACTCCATCCAGGTAAATATAAAAGATGTAAAGTCTCCATCTTTTTAAATGGCTGAATAATGTTTCATGGTACAGACATTCCACAATTTGTTGATGCATTCATGGGTTGATGAGCACTTAAGTTGTTTCCATGGCTTGAAAACTATGAATCGAGACACAATAAACATTCTAGGACAAATGTCTTTGTGCTAACATGGTTTTTGTTTCTTGGAGTAGATACCTAGTAATGGAGCTGCAGGGTTAAATGGAAGGTCTACTTTTAGGTCTTTGATTCTCCATACTTCTCTCCAATAATACTGTGTTAGTTTGTCATCCTACCAGCCGTGTAGTGGGATTTTTTCCATATCTACATCAGCATCTGGTGTTTTGGTACTTTCTGATGTGGGCTAATCAGCCCATGGTAGATGGTGTCTTAGGGGGATTTTGATTTGCATTTTTCTGATGACTAAAGATGATGAACATTTTTTCATGTGTTTGTTGTCCATGCATCTGTCATTCTTGGAGAAGTTTCTGTTCAAATCTCTTGCCCACTTACAGAGAGGGTTGTTCACACTTTTCTTATTGTTTAAGTTGAGTTCTCTATAGATTCTAGTTATTAGATCTTTGTCAGATTAATAACATGTGAAAATCTTTTCCCATTCCAGAGGCTGTCTGTTTGCTTTGTTTGTGGTACCCTTACCTGTTCAAAAGCTTTTTAGCTTTATCAAATCCCATTTTTCAGTATTGCTGCAATTGCTAGGGGGTTCTTCCCTGTAAAGTTTTTACCCAGGCTAATATCTTCAAGTGTGTTCCCCACACTATCTTCTAGAACTTTTATTGTTTCATGTCTTAAATTTAAATCTTTTATCCAATAAGAATCAACTTTTGTCAATGGTGAGAGGTGTGGGTATAGGTTAAGACTTCTGCATGTGGATAACCAGTTCTCCCAACACCATTTGTTAAATAAGGATTCTTTTCCCCATTGCATGGTTTTGTTAGGCTTATCAAAGATTAAATGGCAATATGTGACTGGGTTCATCTCTAGATTCTCTGTCCTATTCCATAAATCTACATATCTATTTTTGTCCTAGTACCATGCTGTTTTGATCACTATAGCCTATAATAGAACCTTAAATTTGACAATGTGCTGCCTCCAGATCTGCTTTTATTTCTGAGAACTGTATTTGCTATTTGGTTTTCTATGCTGGTTCCACATGAATTGAAGTACTCATTTTTCAAGTTATTTTTTATTTTTATTTATTTATTTTGGTAGAGACAGAGTCTCACTTTATCACCCTGGGTGGAGTGCTGTGTCATCACACAGCTCACAGCAGACTCCATCTCCTGGGCTTAGACGATTCTCTTGCCTCAGCCTCATGAGTAGCTGGGACTACAGGAACCTGCCACAGCACCTGGTTTTTTTTTGTTGTTTATTTTTTTTGTTGCAGTTTGGCCATGCCCATGTTTGAACCCACCAGCCTTGGTATATTATGCTGGTGCCCTACTCACTGACCCACACGCTTAAAGTATGACTTTGGTGCTTTGATGGGGATTATATTAAATCTATAGATTGCTTTAGGTACTATGGACATTTTAACAGTGTTGATTCATCTCAGCCTTGACTATGCTATGTTCTTCCATTTCTTGACATCTCTTGCTATTTCCTTTCTCAGAATTTCATAATTCTCTTTATAGAGAACTTTCATATGTTTTGTTAGATACTTTCCAAGGGATTTCATCTTCCGGTGCTATTTTAAAAGGAATAGAGTCTTTGATTTTGTTCTCAGCTCGATGATTGTTGGCATTTATAAAGGCTAGTAATTTATGGGTATTAATTTTTGTATTCTGAGATGCTGCTATATTCTGTGATCACCTTTAAGAGCTTTGTAATTGAGCCCCTATGGTTTTCCAGGTATAAGATCATGTCATCTGTGAAAAGGGCAAGATGAACACTGTCTCCCTTTGAATTCCTTTGACTTCCTGCTCTTGCCTGATTGCAATGGCTAGGACTTCCAATACTATGTGAAATAGCAGTGGAGGCAGTGGCCATCATTGTCTGGTTCCATCCTTGAGTGAAAATGCTTTGAGTTTTACTCTGTTCAATGTGATATTGGCTGTGTGTTTGCTATAGATAACCTTTATTAGCTTAAGGAATGTTCCAACAAAGCCTACTTTGTTCAGCGTTTTTGTCATGAAATGATGCTGGGTATTGTCAGAAGCTTTTTCTTCATCAATTGAAAGAATCACATGGTCTTTATTTTTTATTCTATTTATGTGGTGTATTATATCTATAGATTTGCTTATGTCAAACCAACCTTGTTACTCTGGGATAAAACCCATTTGATCATGGTGTATAATTTTTTAAATGTGTTTTTGTATTCTGTTTGCTAATAGCTTGTTGAATATTTTTGCATCAATATTCATTAATGATATTGATCTTTAGTTTTCTGTTTTTGTTCAGTCTTTTCCTGGTTTGGAGATTAGTGTAATATTTGCTTAATAGAATGTGTTCAGGAGGATTCCTTCTTTCTCTATGTTTTGAAAAAGTTTATGCATTATAGGAACGAGTTCCTTTTCAACATTTGATAAAATTCTGGTGTGAAACAATCTCATTGATGGCTTTTCTTTTGGGGGAGATTTTGTATAATTGATGTTATTTCAATGCTTGATAGTCATCTACTCAAGATTTCTAAATCTTTCTGGCTGAGTTTTGGAAGGCACTATGCTTCCAGATATTGGTCCATCTCCTCTAAATTTTACATTTCTCAGAATAGAATTTTTTGTAGTAATTATTTAGAATCTTTTGTCTTTCTGTGATGTCTGTAGTTATTTCACTTTTATCTTTCCTGGTTGTGATTATTAGAGATTTTGTCTTTCTGTTTCTGGTTAGTCTAGCCCAGGCTTTATCAATTTTATTCATCTTTTCAAAGAACCAACTTTTTGTCTTGCTGATCTTCTTTTGTTTTCAATTTCACTTCGTTTTGCTCTTATTTTTGGTTATTTATTTTCTTCTCCTGGGTTTGGGTTTGTTCTTCCTTTTCCTCTTGTTTGAGATGGCTCATTAGGTTGCTGACTTGCTCTCTTTCTGTTTTCTTGATGAAGATGTCTAATGCTACACATTTCTCTCAAAGGACTGCCTTTGTAGTATTCCACAGGTTTTCCTAGTTTGTGGATTCATTATTATTTTGTTACAGGAATCTAATGATCTCCTTAATCTCATCTATGATCCAGCTATCATTCATCATAGGGTTTTTTAGTTTCCATGATTTTATTTTAGTATGAAGATTTATTTTGCTGTTGAGTTTAACTTTTATTCCATGGTGGTTTGAGAATATACAGGGGATAATTTCTATTCTTTTAATTTGTTGAGGTTAGCCTTGCCACCTAAGATATGATAAATTTTGGAAGGTGATCTGTGGGCTGATGAAAAGAATGTGTATTCAGTTTTATTATGATAAAGTATTCTATAAATGTTTGTTAAGTCCATTTGTTCTAGGGTCTTGTTTAAGTTCATTTCTTTGTTTAGTTTCTGGTTGGAGGAACTGTCCAGTATAGCCAATGGTGTGTTAAAATCTCAAACTATTATAGTACAGGAAGATATCATAATGTTCAGATCAATTTGGTTTTTTTTAATATATACAGGAGCATTCATGTAGTGTGCATGGATGTTAACTACTGAAATCTCATATTGTGTATTTTCCTTGACCAGTATGTATGTCCATCTTTGTCTTTCATTATTTTTGATGGTTTGAATCCAGTTATATCTGAATACAGAATTGAAACTAGTTATTAGGAATTTCTTATCTTTATTTCATTACTCAGTGTATATTGTTTGTAATACTAGACACTTTCTTAGTATTTGAGGTACTGTAGGTTGGCACAAGATGACTTCAATGATATTGACTTAGTCATATTTATGTATGAAATGTGTTGCTTTTGGAAAAGGAGGTTTTAAATATCTTCTTTAATTTTTCTTTTCCTGTTAGAGAACTACTGGTGAACTACTGGTTTCATTGGTCAAATAATCTATTGAATTATACCAATTTTATAACTTATACACATTTTTTCTGTAGATAATTAATTGGCATTTAGTGTAATTCAGTATTGAATATATAAATTTGAAGGATTATCACTCAGAAAATGTATTTGGTTTATTTCTTATTATTCCATGTGGTAGATGTGAAGCATAGGGAATAACGATAGATAATTTAGCTAAAGTATGTTGTGGAATAGTCAAACAATTAACACTTTCCAGATACCCAGAAATATATTGGACTTCTCCCTGAAAAAAAATTTGATTCAATGTAGATCATGAAAGAATTTGTAGTGGTTTGTTGGAGATATTCCTTTATTGAATAAGAGGCATTAACAATAGACTGGAACTTTTTTCTAATGGTAGAATCAGAATTCTGTATAATTTACAGTGTTCCCAAGCCATTGTGATGCTGCTGGCCTGCTGAGCAATGTTCCCTTGGGACTGGGCACTCTTTACGGTGAAATGTTATTGATTCTTTTTGTGTGTGTATGTTGATTCATTGAGGATACAAAGAATCGTGTAACATTGATTGCATTTGTTAGGTAAAGTCCCTCTTATAATTGCATTCTTCACTCACAAACTGTGTCACAGGCTGTGGTCCTACTCCTCTCCCTGGTTCCCTCTCTCTGATCTCCCCTTCCCACACTCCCCACTATGTACTAGGTCATTAATTATCCTCACATCAGAATTGAGTACATAGGACTCTTGCTTCTCAGTTCTTGAGATGCTTTACTAAGAACAATGTGTTCCACTTCCATCCAGATTAATACAAAAGATGTAAAGTCTCCATCTTTTTTGATGGGTGAGTACTATTCCATGGTACACATATACCACAGCTTGTTAATACACTCCTGGATTGTGGGTTTTTAGGCTATTTACACATTTTAGCAATTGTAAATTGAGATGTGATAAAAATTTTAGTGCAAGTGTGTGTATGGTAAGAGGATTTTTTTTCTTCTAGGTAGATGCCCAGCAATGATACCGCAGTATCAAATAAGATCAATTCTTATTTTGAATGTCACTTTAAAACCCCCAAATCTCATTGCTAGGTATTTATTCAAAGTGGAAGAGAAATATAGCAATTTATAAATTGCATAATTTTCAAAACCAAACATGAATTTATCAAAAAATAGAGCAGAGGCCTCTTTGTCTTTCTAATGGTTGTGAGGGCAGTGGATTTTACTTAGTACAGTATTATATAGTCTGATACCTATCACACTTTTCATCTCTCCTAAGGATATATTGATACAAATTCTCTAAGAAGATAAAAGTTCAAAAAAGTAGCCCTTTTGGATTTTTATTATATTTCAATGTTAAAATACTCACCCAAAGTCTTCTGGATATTAAGCCATGCTGAAACTGGCCCACTGAGCTCTGGCCTCAGAATAAGGAACCTGAACTATTTCCACTTACAGAACCCAACATAGTCTACTGGATTCTCCTAGGAGACCTATAAATTATTATTAAATTTAACTCTTTCAATCTCTTGAGACTTCTGCCATTGGGAGATGGTGATTATTTATTGAGCTAAGGGTATTAATGAAGCAGCTAGGAAATTTAGGAAAGCAGAAGATTTTTAATACAGAAATTATATTCTACAATACAGAATTATAGCCATTCACAGTTAGAAGTAACAGGTGTTAGCTTCATAATGTAAGATACTACACTAGATGAAGGCAATTTTTAAAAGCATCTCAAGAATGGAGAAGCATGAATCCCATGTGCTCAATTTTGATAAGAGGACAATTAATGACAATTAATGACATGGTGGGGGTGGGGGAAGGGGAGAGCAGAGAGAGAAAGAATGAGGGAGGGGTGGGGAAAGGAAGAGCAGAGAGAGGGAAGGA
>CAUYON010203745.1:0-16819 GCA_963573935.1 Arctocebus calabarensis | reverse complement strand
CAGTGGCCCATGCCTGTGATGCTAGCATTCTGGGAGGCCCAGGCAGGTAAATCACCTGAGCTCAGGAATTCAAGACCAGCCTGTGCAAGGTGGGCAGCATTATGAAGGACACTTATAGTCCCAGCTACTTGGGAGGCTGAGCCGAGAGGATCACTTGAGCACAAGAGTTTGAGATTGCTGTGAGCTCAGTCAACTCAGGGCAAATGAGTGAAACTCTATCTCAAAAAAACCCTCCCAAAACTTAACTTTTAGTTAAGCAGTACTGAAGCCTGTGTTTTTAATCTTGGACTTATTACTATCCTTCCTAAAAATAAAAATAATAATAATTATCTGAAAAGACAGTTTAAGCAAAACACTGGACTATGATTATTAAAATATGCAGGTTTTGGCTCGGCGCCTGTGGCTCAACGGGCTAAGGAGCCAGCCACGTACACCTGAGCTGGCGGGTTCGAATCCAGCCCGGGCCGCCAAACAACAATGATGGCAGTAACCAGAAAATGGTCAGGCATTGTGGCGGGCGCCTGTAGTCCCAGCTACTTGGGAGGCGGAGGCAGGAGACTCGCTTGAGCCCAGGAATTGGAGGTTGCTGTGAGCTGCAATGCCACAGTACTCTATCCAGGGTGACAGCTTGAGGTTCTGTCTCAAAAAAAAAAAAAAAGAAATAACAACCTTGGCTCAGTGTCTACTGTAGCTCAGTGAGTAGGGCACCGGCCACATACAAGGAAGCTGGCAGATTCAAGCTCAGCCAGGGCCTGCTAAACAACGTCAACTGCAACCAAAGAATAGCCGGGTGTTGTGGCGGCGCCTATAGTCCCAACTCGGGAGGCTGAGGCAAGAGAATCGCTTGAGCCCAAGAGTTTGAGGTTCTGCACTCTACCCAGGGCAACATAGTGAGACTCTGTCTCAAAATGATAATAATAATAATAATAATAATAACCTAAAACTTCCCCAATATGGTAAAAAACAAAATACCTTTTCCAATAATTAATATGAGGGGGAAAAACTCAGCACATACCACAGTCAGATGGCTTAAATAAGATCTTTTTTTAAAGAACAATATTTCAAAAGCAGTCAGAGAAAAACACAAAGTCAAACAAAAAATATGAATATTATCTACCTTCTTATCAAAAACTATATAGAGAAGACAATGAATGTATAATTTTTTGAGGCAGAGCCTCACTACGTCGCCCTGGGTAGAGTGCCATGGCATCACAGCTCACAGTAACCTCAAACTCTTGGTCTTAAGCAATCAATTCTCTTGCCTCAGCCTCCCAAGTAGCTGGGACTATAGGTGCCCACCACCATGCCTGGCTATTTTGTTGTTGTTATTGCAGTTGTTTAGCAGGCCTGGGCCGGGTTTGTGTATGTGGCCAGCACCCTAACCACTGAGCTACAGGCACTGAGTTCAATGTACAACTTTAAAGAATTAGAAAAAAAGTAACTGGTAAGCCAGAATTCTTTAGCAAAACTATTCTTCAAAAACAAGATAGCAGGGTGGCATCCCTAGCTCAGAGGGTAGGGCGCTGCTCACATATACCAAGACTAGTGGGTTCAAACCCAGCCCAGGCCAGCTAAAACAGCAGTGACAACTGCAACAAAAAAAATAGCCGGGGGCGGCACCTGTAGCTCATTGAGTAGGGTGCTGGCCTCGGCTGAACTGCAAAACAGAAAAATAGCCGGGCTTTGTGGCGGGTGCCTGTAGTCCCAGCTACTCGGGAGGCTGAGACAAGATAATCACCTAAGCCCAGGAGTTGGCAGTTGCTGTGAGCTGTGTGATGTCACAGCACTCTACTGAGGCTGATAAAGTGAGACTCTGTAGCTACAAAAAAAAAAAAAAAGCGCCAGGCCTTGCAGCAGGTACCTGTAGTCCCAGCTACTTGGTAGGTTGAGGCAAGAGAATCACTTAAGCCTGAGAGTTTGAGGTTGCTGTGAGCTGTGATGTCACAGCACTCTACCCAAGGAGACAACTCTGTCTCAAAAGAAAAAAATAAATAAAAATTAAAAATAATATAAACAAGGTAGGTAAACTAAAGATACTTTCAGATAAACAAACACATAATTTTTAAGCCGCCAAAAACATGGCAGTTCCCTCAAAAATTAAAAATAAATTATCAAATGCTCAAGCAATTCCACTTCTGGGTATAATCTAAAAGAACTGGAAAGCAGGAATTTAAACAGATATTGGTACATCCATTTCCATAGCAGTATTAGTCACCATAACTGAAAGGTAGAAGCAACCCAAATATCCATCAACAGATGGACAGATAAATAAGACATGGTTTATACCTATAATTGAATATTATTCAGCCTTAAAAAAGAAAATTCTCACACACACTACAAAACTTACATGAACCGTGAAGACATGCTTTGTGAAATAAGCCAGGAACAAAGGGCAAATACTATACCATTCCACTTATGAGGCACCTAGGATAGTCAAATTCACAGAGACAAAAAGTAGAATGGGGGGAAGTCAGGTTTAATAAGTTTAGTTAGGACTGATGAAAAAGTTCTGGAGTTAGATGGTGGTGATGATCATACAACAATGTAAAAGTACTTAAGTACTTAAAAAATGGTTAAAATGGTTAATCTTAGTATATTTCACCACAACAAAAACATTTTTTAAATCAACATAATTTACCATATTCAGAGAATAAAAGAGAAAAGGCATATGATTATCTCAACAGATGCTAAACAAGATTTGTTTAACCTAAATATTCATTCACACATGTACAAAACCTTTGACAGGTGACAAAAACAATTCACCTTAGTCCTTATGACAACTAATAAAAAGCCTACTTAAGTGTTGAAACATTGAACATTTCCCCCTCACGCTGGTAAGGCGGCAAAGAGGTCCACTCTGCAGTTCTAGACAACATTTTACTGAAGGTCTTGGATAATACTATACCAATAATAAATTTATAGACATTGAAAAGAAAGAAGCAAGCTGTCCCTACTTGCATGCAACATAATTATTAATGCAGAAAATGCAAAAGAACAAAATAACTATGATTCTGGAATACAGATTCCAGAATAGGTCTTTTAGGTCAACTATTCACCAAAGCCAACAAAGCAACTTAATGGAAAAAAGAAGTGTCTTCAAAGAAAGTTCTAGAACAGGATATCCATATCCAAAGAAAATGAACCTAGAACCCTATCTTACACCATAACCATAAACAGTCATTCAAAATGAATCAGAGATCTAAATGAAAGTTCAATTATAGATGATAAAGTTTCTAGAAGAAAACACAAAAACATCTCCAAAGGAAGATATACAAATGGCTAATAAGCACACGAAGAGGTGGTCAACATCAGAATTCATTACAGAAATAAAAATTAAAACCACAATGAGAAACACAAATTAAAAGAGTGAAAATTGTTGGTGTGAATGTAGAGCAACCCAAACTTCTACGTATTGCTAGCTTGTCAGTAAAATAGTACAAATAACTATAGCAATTTCTTTCAAAGTTAAGCATACACCTATCCTATTACCCAATAATTCCACTCCTAGGTATCTACCCAAGGCAAATAAAAACATCAGTCCATGAAAGACCTCATACAATAATGTTCTGCTTTATTCATAGTCAATGTCTGTCAACAGCTAAAAGAAACCAGGATTTATTTAAATAACAGACTATTTAGCACACAGCAATGAAGGGAAATAAAATACTGACGTGTACAATAACCTAGGGGAACCTCAAAAAACATCACAGTGAATAAAAGCCAGGCATAGGAGGAAATACTATATGACACCATAAATATGAAATTCTAGGGCAGGTGAAAATAATCTCTGGTTAAAACAAACAAGAAAAAGAACTCAGCAGATACCTGGGAGTAAGGAGATTAACCAGAAAAGGTCACTAGGGATTTTTCTGGGATGACACAAATGTCCTATATCTTGAGAGGTGTGTGAATTATACCAGTGTGAACATTTGTCAACAGTAAGTAGTTCAGTTTTGTACATTACAACGTATACAAATTTTATTTTTAAAAAACTATTAAAAATCTAGAGGAGGTGGAGGAGTGGACAGAGATACTGCTGAAGTAAGGAATGGCAGAATATTAATTGTTGACATGGGGAAATGAGCACATGGAGGTCTGTTATACTATTTTGTTCATGTTTGAAACCTTCCATAATTAAACGTTTTAGAAAAATAATTATCTTAATTCCCCCTCAGTGACAGCTTGGCGCCTGTGGCTCAACGGGCTAAGGTGCCAGCCATATACACCTGAGCTAGGGGGTTCGAATCCACCCCAGGCCCGCCAAACAACAATGGTGGTTGCAACCTAAAAAAAAAATGGCACCTGTAGTCCCAGCTACTTGGGAGGCAGAGGCAGGAGACTCGCTTGAGCCCAGGAATTGGAGGTTGCTGTGAGCTGTGATGCCACTGCACTCTATCCAGGGTGACAACTTGAGGCGCTGGCTCAAAAAAAAAAAAATTCCTCCTCAGTGGAGGAAGAAAATTAGTATTACTAACCTTCATATAAATTAAAATCTCTCATTAGGGTATGCTCTAAACTTTCTTTTCTATGCCAAACAAACTTTGTCCTTTATACTTCCTTCAATCTTATTCATCATAGTTACAGTCACCTTGAAATCTACTCACATTTTCTCTATCTTGTTTATATACTACTATCTACTGGGCTAACTAACCTTTTTTAGTCCCTACTAGTGCCTGGCAATATACTACCCACTTTAAATACATTTAAATCTGAAAGCTGAATATAGCATTTAAAATTTTCATCCTGGGTGGCGCCTGTGGCTCAGTGGGTAGGGCACCGGCCCAGCATACCGAGGGTGGCAGGTTCCAACCCAGCCCCAGCCAAATAGCCAAGCGTTTTGGCAGGTGCCTATAGTCCCAGCTACTTGGGAGGCTGAGGCAAGAGAATCACCAAAGCCCAAGAATTGGAGATTGCTGAGCTATGATGCCATAGCATCCTACTGAGGGCGATAAAGTAAGATTCTATCTCTAAAAAAAATAAAATAAAATGAAAAAAAATTTTAATCCTTCAGGGTAATTACAGTCAACATCAATCAATTGCACATTACAAAATATAGAATCCAAATGTTCCTAGCTTAAAGAAAAGATAAATATTTAAGGTGGTGAATATCCTAATCACCCTGATTTGACTGTATGACTCTATTATCATAAGTACCCTGAAAATATGTACAGCTATTACATATCAATTAAAAATAAATTAAATTTGAATCTTCTTTATTACTTATCTCCCTCACTAGAATTTACATTCAGTGGCAATACAGATCTTGTTCACTGTTTCTTCACATATAGGGCACATAGCTGGTACTTAGTAAATACAGGTAAAACAAAAAAGACTATCACAGCTCACAAGTACCCAGGTTAGCTCTCTTTTTGGCAGTATAAATCATTCCCTGTTTATTTTGCCTTTAAACTTACAACATCTATACCAATTGTCATTAATGTATCTGTCCAATAGAATAGAATCGTTTGAAAATTCGTTTTTCTCTTTATTAAAAAATGTAGTATTTTAATATAGTAAATCAAAATTCTCTCTACAGTCCCATGAACCCTTAAATAATGTGTAATTTCTATATGTAGTGCCACTTTTTCTGCTTATATTCATGCGGATAACCAAGAAAATCATAATGCTTTTTTTCAAATTTAAGATTAGTATTGGGGTACATACTATTAGTTTACCCTAATGCTTTTTTCTTTAGTTTTTTTTTTTTTGTAGAGACAGAGTCTCCCTTTATTGCTCTCAGTAGAGTGCCATGGCGTCACATAGCTCACAGCAACCTCCAACTCCTGGGCTTAGGCGATTCTCCTGCCTCAGCCTCCTGAGTAGCTGGGACCACACGCGTACCCAAATGCTTTTTTGATAGTTTCAAATCCTGTTATCACCACCATAGGGCTGAAAAATTCTAGCAAACACTGAGAATTAAGAGTCCCTTACAGAGGAATAAATTACAGTTAAAAATTATGATTGAGTTAAATTTGAATCTTCTTTATTACTTATCTATTACTAGTAAAATAGTAATCAATTCTACTTCCAAAGAATTTATCTAAACAACAAAATCAAACTGTTAAAATTCCTTCAGTGAATCCAGAAAATCTAGGATTATTTCTCAGAGTATAATCTCTAGCAAATATTTGGGGTATGGTTTATGAGTAAACTACCAATATCTTGAATTAATATAAGAGTTCCACATCAATTTTAAAGAGTAATTTTTTTCATTCTGAAATAAAATCCTCAAAACATAGTAAGTTATATCTGCAGGAACAAGGAGAATGTTATTAGTGGCATCATAAAATACAAAAATTGAGTAAAATAGCTGTCGGTGGTGAAATCTAGATTTTTCCTCATTTGTTAAGCAAAATATTCTACCCAAGAAGTCATGTTTCTCCTACCAACTAAAAAAATTTGAAAAAAGATTTTTTGACATCCTAAGGAAGAAGGCAATAGAAAAGTAAACATCAAGAGAAACAAATAAAATCACTCGCGAAGGATATTATACATAAAACTTTATTATTTAAAAAACATTTCACAAATGTCTTACACATATCATTTGCCACAGATTCAAATCGAAATTCTTCCAGATGCCATTTGATGTTTATATAGATTATACATAACTTTAAAAAACTTTTAATTCCAATGTGTTAAATGCAGCAAAGGGCTGGAAAATAGAAGATTCAAAGTAAATACTCATTTAGAGACACCAGCAAATAGATCTGACCTTTTCCAGTGGCTTTCCCAAAGAGTTTCCAATAAGTTTCCAGTCATTCAAGACTTCTTCGACTTTGGAAATAAACCTAAGAAAAAAGGGGAAAGTTTTCTAAATAATCTTTGTCATACAATTTCTTTAAAAAGGTACTTTTTATATTTTAAAATTTTGACCAGAGAAGGATCCATAAGTTTAGTGCATGAATGTTAACCTAATTTATGGAAATGGAATAAAAGTAGAAACAATCTTTACACAGATTATGACTCATTTATGTCTACTGCTTACCCAATAAAAGCATTGTCATCTATAATGTGTAAGTTATAAATTAATGAAGCACTCCATTAAAATGGACACCATAAATTAGGACAGAAGTAAAAACTGACAGACTAAAATGATACTATTAAAGATAATTGGGAAACCAATAATCTCTCCCCTACCCTCAAAATAACTGACCTACTTAATTAACTTTTCCTTTACATATATTTAGGAATTCCCTGATTTGCCCCTTTCCTCCCAAAAGAAAACATTATTTGGGAATTTTGCTCAATTAAAGGTTTTTTTGTTTGTTTTGTAATTTGAGACAGAGTTTCACTTTCTCACCCTCGGTAGAGTGCCATGGTGTCACAGTTTACAGCAACCTCCAACTCCTGGGGTTAGGTGATTCTTTTGTCTCAGCCTCCTGAGTAGCTGGGACTACAGGTGCCCACCACATCGCCTGGCTAAATTTTTGTTGCACTTTGATTGGGGCTGGGTTCGAACCCGCCACCCTCGGTATATGGAGCCGGCACCCTACCCACTGAGTCACAGGCTCTGTCCATAAAGTAAGTTTTAAGAGATAGCTGAAAAGAAATTACAAGCAAGCTTGGCACCAGTAGCTCAAGAGGCTAAGACGCCAGACACATGTATCAGGGCTGGCGGGTTCAAATCCAGCCTGGGCCTGACAACAATGACAACTATAACCAAAAAATAGCCACGTGTTGTGGCAGGCGCCTGTAGCCCCAGCTACATGGGAGGCTGAGGCAAGAGGATCTCTTAAGCCCAAGAGATTGAGGCTGCTGTGTGCTGTAATGTCATGGTACTCTACCCAGGGTGACTGCTTGAGACTCTGTCTCAAAAAACCAAAAAAGAAAAAGAAATTACAAGTGGATTTGTCAGTTTTGAGGAACAACTGACAGATTTTAAAACAATTCATTATCTAATCTTTAAATCCAATGAGCAAGACCTCTTAAAAAGAGAACTGATAGCCAGGCATTATGGTGGGCAAAGAGAATTGCCTAAGCCCAGGAGCTTAGAGGTTGCTGTGAGCTGTGATGCAACGGCACTCTACCAAGGGCGACCATGTGAGACTGTCTCTAAAAAAAAAAAAAAAAAAAAAGAAAAACCCTGAAATTTGGTTAACAACATGCTCACCATCAGCAAATAAATACTGTCAAATCTTAGTATTAAATACATATTTAGAGACACCTTTTAGCAGATTTTTTTATTACCCTAAGAAGCTAACTTCTTACATAAGTATGATGCAATCTAACAGCAACACTGCTCCCCAAAACATCTAGGAAGTACTACTAGAATTAATTCTAGTAATACTGTATTCAAGCTTTTTCTTTCAGTAACATTACAAATTAATATTTACATGTTTTAATATAACAATGATAGTAATAATCATTTACTGATTCAATTGCTTCTAGTTCCTCTTCAAAATTAAAAGTACTAACTCACTTTTAGAAAAGCTGGTTAAATAATAATCATTCGTTCTGAAAATTGGTACTCAAGAAACAAGTTTACCTGTTTACAAAAAAGAAAAAATTTAAATATCTATAGATGAGCAAAAATTTACATGAAATGTATACTGCCTTTATAAAGGTAAAAAACTGGAAGCTACCTTAAAGTCCAACAGCGGCAGTTATAAACTAATGAAATATCCACTCGATGGACTAATATGCACCCATTAAAAATGTTCTGAAGAATGTTTAAGGAAGTAAGAAAATGTTCATATGTTAAATGAAAAAAATTAAAGCTACAGAAATTATTAATGATTTGATCCAAAAGTTCATAACAGATACACATTAGAAGGAAACAAATTAATAGCAATTAATAGTAATTAATTAATAGCAATTATCTCCTGGATTTAAGTTCATAGGTGATTTTTATTTTTTATTTTACTATGAGATATTGTTGTTAATGTAACAATAATTTAAAATATAGCTTTCACAGTAAAAGGAGGAACATTTAAAAATACTTACTATATAAATTCTATCAGTAGTAAAGAAGAAAATTTGGACCCTAGTCCACAAGTATTGAGATTTGACTAGAAAAATTAAGTGATTTTTTCCTATTTCCTTATTCTTTTTTTTTTTTGAGACAGAGCCTCAAGCTGTCACCCTGAATAGAGTGCTGTAACATCACAGCTCACAGCAACCTCCAATTCCTGGGCTCAAGCGAGTCTCCTTCCTCCGCCTCCCAAGTAGCTTGGTCTACAGGCGCCCGCCACAACGCCCGGGCTGGGCTGGATTTGAACCCGCCAGCTCAGGTGTATGTGGCTGGTGCCTTAGCCTGTTGAGCCACAGGCGCCAAGCCCATTTTCTTATTCTTTATTCTGTATTTGGTTCCTTTGTTATCTTCTAAGACTAAGTTTCTTTCCCCTCCTACCTCTAACGTAAATTTGGTAATTTCAGCCTCATTTGTAGCATATGATTCTTGTTTGTCTCTTCCACTACACTGTACATTCAATAAGAGCAAAAACTGGCTGGGTGCTGTAGCTCAGTGGTTAGGGCACCAGGCACATGCTCCAGGGCTGGTGGGTTCGAACCCAGCTGGGGACTGCTAAACAAAATAAATAAATAACCAAGTGTTGTGGCGTGCACATGTAGTCCCAGCTACTAGGGGGGCTGAGGCAAGAGAATCACTTGAGCCCAAGAGTTTGAGGTTGCTGTGAGCTATTAAACCAACGCACTCTCCAAGGGCAACTAAGTGAGACTCTGTCTCAAAAAAAAAAAAAGCAGAAACGATGATCTATTTTTACTAACCACCACATCCCTAATGTTGTTTACTGAGCTTGATACATGGGCATTCAATAAGTATTTCTTCAATGGAGATGTGTAAATGATAAAAAGTTATGGGTATATAGTCCTCTCAATAAATTGTATGGTTCACCACACAGTAATAAGAACTTTCATTCGAACATTAAACTCAAAGTTTAAGAGACTCCAAAGTCTCAACATTTTTCTCACAAATTGTGAAACAAAAGTTTCACTCTACAAACTAAAGCATAAAAGTCAAAAACCAAATTTCCTGCTTTGTGATAGTTCTCATAACTGTGTTAACCATATTTTCCTATACAGAGCTAAAGGACTCAACAATCCACCTCAGGGTATTTTAAATATTTAACTAGGGGAAGTGATCATTTTTCCATTTAAAACTCTGATGGTCCTTCATCCCAACTCCCCAAAATTTGAATTACATCTTTCTAACCATCTTCAAGACAATTATTCCAAATTCTACAGGTCCAAATCTGTACTCTTCGCACTCTGACACTTCTTATCTTCATTCTTTCAGGCAAAAAACTGCAGTTCCATGTTTGATTCTTTATGTAGCATTCTGCTTACCTATCCAAATCTTCTTTGAATTATCTTACAATCCTCCCTCCAACTCCCTTTCCCTCAAGTCTCCCAATCACCATCCTAACTATATATCAAGGTTGAGTTTCTCACCTTTATTTTATCTCGTGTCCTGAAATCACTCTCATCATATCACCTGGCCATTCTAAACTGTCTCTCGCTATTGTCTTAACCAGGGGTTCTTTCTAAGTATGGTTTTCTGACCAGCAAAAACAGCATTACCTGGGATCATGGTAGAAAGCAAATTTTGGATCCCCAGTTCTTACCCACCTACAGAATTAGAATCTCTCAGGGTGGGACCTGCACAGGATCTGGATTCCCTTACTTAGAGGCTGTCCATAACCTGATCCCATCTTCCTTATTTCCCTTCAGTAGAAGGTTTACTCCAGTGAAGACGGTTTTCTTCATAAAGTCCCAAAGGTTCTATTTGTCAGTCCATTCTCATGTCAAACCAACCACTTTCCACTTTCAAGGGCCAGCTCATTCCTGTTTTTTCAGTTCTATAAAAATACCTCCAACTATTGTAGCCCACAAATATCATCGCTATTTAAATTACTATGTTAAGAGTGAGTACTAATCAGCTCACATTTTAATTATTTGCTGGTTTGTTTTTTTTTTTAACAGACAGATCAAGTTTTTGTTTTTCCTTTAGTTTACAGCTCGGAATTGCTCAATGCGGTCTTACGGACTCTTGTGTTAGACGGAGTACCACAGGTCAAATTATTATTCAGGCAAACATCTTTCATATTTTCCTGTGCCATCTAATGGCATGACATCACAAATTTCCTCTCCCAACCTGAAAGAGCATAAAACATTGCAACAATCTAAATAATAGCCTCAGCACCCAGAAAACTGAAGAATTTCTGCGACACAGAACAGACAACTACTCGATCTACACTATCACTCCTCCACAAACTTGGCTTTCAACAAATTTTTGTGTTGTAACAATTTCACGCAGACAGCTGTTTACCTGAGTTTGACAGGAAAAGGAAGCCTGAGCACTTTACTCACTGAAATGTAACCACTTGAATTAAACCCCTCGAAAGCCACAGGCAAGACTTTTTAAAAAGGTTATTCTGAAAGACAGGATGGAGATGGTGGGAGTGTGCAGATGTACGCTAAAAAAAAGGCCTGCGCCTGAAAAGGATATACTGATGCAGACAAGAAGACAAATACATCTGCGAAACTTACTGCTTCTAATAACAATATGATACACGGAAATGAAAACAAATAGTAGTGGGAGCTTTGGCAACTGTTCTTTCAGGTGTGCAACAACCAGAAAATCAAAGTTCTAAGCCAAGTGGTCTGAGAGTAGAGCAAACGAACTTCATGAGAGCTTGAGTCTCACGGGTTGGGCGGGCGGGGGCGGGCCGAGACGCGGAGGAAGACTCAGGCCCCGGGTCACGGGTCTTACTTTTCCCGCAGAAGAGGTGTCACACGTGGTGTGGCCGGGTCGGGGGAGCGGCTGAGGGATACAGGGGCCTAAAGTGCTGGTAACCAAAGATGCGACTCACTCACCTCTCCCATTCCGAGGCAGTAGTGAAGTCGGTGATCTCAAATACCTCGGACTCGGGCTGCGGGAAGAGGATAGAAAGAAAGGGATTGAGCCCCGGGAAACGACGCGGAGGAACGAATTTAGGACAGTGACAGAGGTAAGGAGCTAAGAACTCACCTCACTGTCGGCCGCCATCTTTGAGGAGTTCCGACTAGCGCGAGGGCTGCCGGGAAGAAAAGCTGAACCTTGAGGGGAGGAGGGCGGTGTGCTGGCGTGGGCGGGGCCTACGTGAGACCCCGCCTCCTGACAGTGTATCCCGCCCTGGTTAGGGGAAGTTGTTTTGCTCCTCCCAGTAGTGAAGAATTTAGTCTGTCCCGGGGTTTAGTAAAATTTGAAAATAGGGAAAAGGGTCAGAAGCAAGGAGGCAGGACAAGGCCTTACGCTCCTCTGAATAAGATGATATTTAAAAACCTAGATCATATTGGGTTTATTTTGTTAAACAAAATTATGGGAGGCCATTATTGTGGACCGAGCTCCTGCTGAAGCCCCAACAAGACCACACCAAAATGGAGTCACTTATAGCAAATGCTACATAATAAAACTGGAACTTTAAAGAAGCAGATAGGTCCCAAAACCAGTGTTTTGTTTGTTTGTTTTTTACTTCCTGGAAACAGATTTCACCATAATAAGGAAGTCCCTCTCCCCGCCCCCCAACCCTTACAAAAAAGTAACCTGAAGTAACTGGAGTTCGTCCTATTGTTCTTTTTCCTTGTTCCCACCTTATAAAATCAACTGTTCTATTTCCTAGGGGCGCGTGAGACCAAATAAGTCCATTTCCTATGGTGACAGAGTGATACATACAATGCCTAAAGTTTTGATCAGTCTCTCAAAAAATTGAGAGGTAAACCAAAAAGGAAAAATTGTTAAGTTTAGCCTAAAGCTACTCCTTTACATATTTTAAGTTCATCCTAATGGTTTTTCCATACATAATGAACTGTAGCCTAAATAAATGCATAAATAAGCTATAACCTGCTCTTGTTCCAATAACAGAGTTTCAGCTAATCAGGTAGCTAGCAGTTAGAATAAGGCAAATGTCAGCTGTAGCTAAGCCAGCTATTTCTGTACCTCACTCCCATTCCCATTTTCTGTACATCATTTTCCTTTTTCTTTCCATAAATAGCATGTGGCAGACCCAGAGTTGCTCTGAACCTATTCTTGTTTGTGGGAGTGCCCAATTCTCAGATTGTCTCTTATTCAATTAAATTACATTAAACTTAGTTTGTCTTTAAACAGTTTTCATTCAACCTCTACTTATTGATTGCAAGGCACTGAGCTGGGTATTGTAATACCTACCACCCCACAAGACCCTTCAAAGACCCTAACCAGTTCGTTAAGTCATGAAATAATATCATCATGCTAGTTATCTAGTTTCTTGGAAGAACGACATGCTGTTCCATGAATGCTTCACTTTTTAATCCACTGGAGAACAGAAAGGGTTTCAGCTTGCAACTGAAAA
Source organism: Arctocebus calabarensis (assembly GCA_963573935.1). Lineage (NCBI taxonomy): Eukaryota > Metazoa > Chordata > Mammalia > Primates > Lorisidae > Arctocebus > Arctocebus calabarensis. Next base: position 3,491 of record CAUYON010203745.1, on the reverse strand, counting down.
TGCTATTTTACACATATCAAAAATATTTACAGATGAAATGATACCACTTCTGGAATTTGCTTCAAAGTAATGGGAAGGGAAAGTAAGTGGGGCTAGGAATGCAATTAAAGCTATGAGTGGATAATTGTGTAAGCTGGTGAAAGATACAAGGATGTCTGGATGTCTATTGTGATATTTACTTTTGTTTAGATTTGAAATTTTTCATAATTAAAAGCTTTAAAAAATCATGCTGGGCACAGTGGCTCACACCTATAATCCTAGGACTTTGAGAGGCCAATGTGAGAGAATTGCTTGAGCCCAGAAACCCAGGAGTTTAAGACCAGCCTGAGGAACATGACCAGACTCCCAAGTAGCTGTACTGCCAACTACTTGGGTGCTGAAGCAGGAGGATCACTTGTAGGTAAGAGTTTGAAGTTGAGGCTCGGCACCTGTGGCTCAACGTTCTACGGCGCCAGCCACGTACACCTGAGCTAGCGGGTTCAAATCCAGCCCGGGCCCGCCAAACAACAATGACGGCTGTAACCAAAATGCCCGGGCATTGTAGCGGGTGCCTGTAGTCCCAGCTACTTGGGAGGTGGAGGCAGGAGACTCGCTTGAGCCCAGGAATTGGAGGTTGCTGTGAGCTGTGGTGCTACAGCACTCTATCCAGGGTGACAGCTTGAGGCTCTGTCTCAAAAAAAAAAAAAAAAGAGTTTGAAGTTGAGCTGTGATGACTTCAGAGCACTTTAGCGCATGCAAAAGACTCTGTCTTTAAAAAAAGAAAAAAAAAAAGAAAGACAAAAATTTTTAATTAAATCTCGTTTAATAAATTTTAAAACCCAAAGAGGGAATTTGGCGCTAGAGTGCTAGGAAGTGCAACTGCAGTAATACAGATTCTTAATCTTACTTGTATTCCCAGTACTTTGAGACATTCAGGCTAAAGGAGGATTGCTTGAGGTCAAGAGTTCAACAGCCTGGGCAACATAGCAAGGCCCTGTCTCTATAAAATTATTTTTAAAAATAATAATATATAAGTTTTTAATCTTTTTTTTTTTTGAGATAGAGTCTCACTTTGTCGCCCGTGGTAGAGTGCTAGTGGTGTCACAGCTCACAGCAGCCTCAAACTCTTAGGCTCAAGCGATTCTCCTGCCTCAGCCTCCCAAGTAGCTGGGACTACAGGCACCTGCCACAATGCCCATCTATTTTTGGGTTGTAGTTATCATTGTTGTTTGGCAGGCCCAGGCTGGATTTGAACCCACAAGCTCCAGTGTATGTGGCTGGCACCCTAGCTGCTGAGCTACAGGCACCAAGCCTATGTTCTTAACTTAATATAAGAATTAGAAATATCAAAATTTTGGGGATACAGAGAGACAAGATGAGGAAACTACAGGTCAGAAGAATGTTATTGTCAGTGCCAAGACTTGAACCTGTCTATTGCTCCTTCTAGAGTCTATCCACTCCACTAGTGAGGGGGTATGGGTTACTACTGCCACAATCTTTCCCAAGAGGTCTGAACTTGTACCTTCATTCATGTTCAAGTATTCATTAAACACCTACTAGAACCAATCACTATGCTAGGCTCTTGCGATATGAAAATGTATTGTAGATATAGTTTCTGACTTCAAGGAACTCAAGGTCTCAGGGAGAAACTGGAAATTTGCTGTATGAACAGAAAGAAGAAGTGCTACATATGTCAGCATCACATTTAGAGGACGATGGTAACCTTGACAAGAAGAATCCTGAAGGACAGCTGAAGTATAAGCAACCAGGTTAGGGTTAGTGAAGGCTTATAAGGCGCACAGGTAGAAAAGTCTAAAACTGTCTAATGAACTGAATGAGAGCCTTACACATAAAGCACGGTGTTTGTGACAAAATTGGAGAGGTAGGAGTGGGCAGACCATATAGGACCTCTTAGACTAGAGTTAGACGTCATATGTAACGCAATTTACATTTTGTGAAAGTCTAGACGCTGTATGAAAAATACATGGAAGGGGAGCAGAAATAGAAGTAGAAACAGCTGGTGACTCTTGTGTGCCCAGTGGGAGAGGGTGTAGAGGCTTTGTCTGAGGTGTCAACAGGTGAAATAAACTGATTTGATCTGTGTTTTAGAGAAAAGATGATGGGACTTAGTACTGGATTGAATTTAGGGATAAGGGAAAGGTAAGAATCAAGGATAAATTTTAGGTTTCTGGACTAAGCAACTGCATGGGAAAGTTACCATCTCTTGAGATGGGAAACTCTGGAAAGCTCAAGAAAATAAGAGCTTAGTTTGGCAGGTGTTACGTTTGACAGTCTTGTGCAACTTTCCAGCAGAGTTGTCAAGAAGAAAACTAAGTATAGGAATAGAACTCAGAGACAAGGCCTGAGATAAAGATATAAATTTGGGAATTGAGATTTTAAACCACAAGACTAGGTGTGGGAAGAGAAGGATAAGTACCTCATATAAAGTCCTGAAGAAGATGCAATGATACATTTCAAAACTATTAAGAAATGAGTAGAATTGTGATGGATGTGTTAGTTCAATGTAAACATTTCACATTGTATATAGAAGCAGTACCCTGAACCCCATAAATGCATCAATGTACAAAATTATGATTTAATAAAAAATAATTAAAAAAAAAGAAAATTGAGAGAGGAAAAGTAATCATCAAAAGAAAGAGAAAAGAAATGGCTAGGAGAACAAAAGGAAACAAGAAAAGAGGGCAGCACTGTGGCTCAGTGAGTAGGGTGCCAGCCCCATTTGCCTGTTCAAACCCAGCCCCAGCCAAAAACTGCAAAAAAAAAAAAAAAAAAAGAAAAGAAAAGAATTATGTAACAGTGAAAGAGAGGCTTAACTAGCTCCATTTTGTCTCTGACCCTCTTGTAATATCCTTTAGGTTAAAAGCTTCTGTTTATCTCTGTGTATAGGCCAACTAATTATAGGAAGAATTTGACTTATAGTTCAACTCTAAAAGAAAGACTATCTCTTTCCCAAAGCTGGGAAGATAAGAAAAATATACGCACAAGTAACAGTGAGGTGTAAACCATTTATAGGAACATTCTCACATGACCTACTCATCCAGAGTTAACTGACCAAAAGCAAACAAGTTTGACAACCTCCTCAGGCCCTCACTGACACCCAGACGTCTGCCATCCTCACCTCTTGCAACCACCCTCTCCTCTACATACTAACCTAAGAGATGGTTCTTTAGGGCATTAGTCTGCCATCCTCTCAGTTTGCTGATTCCCCAAATAATAGTTGCTTTCCTGGCCCTAACTCATTGTCTCTCAACTTACTAGCTGTCCTGTGAAAAGTGGTATGAGCTTGGACCCAAGACAGGACACTGTTTCAAAATGATACTTATTGATTGCTATTGAAAAATATAAGGAGAGGGGGCGGAGCAAGATGGCGGACGAGTAACAGCTTCCTTGCGGCTGGGCACAGTGAGACTGGGGAGAGAGGACTTCAGGCATCTCTGCCAGGTGGGATCTGCCCAGAAACTTCCCTTTGGGGACACAGGGAGACAGCGTGA
>CAUYON010203743.1:0-17094 GCA_963573935.1 Arctocebus calabarensis | reverse complement strand
TCACCCTGGATAGAGTGCCGTGGCATCACAGCTCACAGCAGACTCCAGTTTCTGGGCTCAAGCGAGTCTCTTGCCTCTGCCTCCCAAGTAGCTGGGACTACAGGCGCCCGCCACAACGCCCGACCATTTTTTTTTTTTTTTTTTGGTTGCAGCTGTCATTGTTGTTTGGTGGGCCCGGGCTAGATTCAAACCCGCCAGCTCAGGTGTATGTGGCTGGCACCTTAGCCCGTTGAGCCACAGGCGCCGAGCCATAGCTAAAGGTTTCTTGAAGGTCACACTGAGACACTCTGAAGTTCATGACTCAGTAGAGTGGCAGAATCTCTAACACTCCAAACGCAGCAGCCTCACTAGTTTGCTGTGGCCTTCCCATCTCTAGGCTGCAAAAGAAGACAACAAACCCTTCTCTTCTCTGGAAGCCTCAGTCTGTACATCTCCTTCTGTTGATTGAATACCACTCCAGGCTAGGCTGCGGCAGTCCTGCTGGCAGGTAGCATTTGTTTCCATTTCAAAGATGAGGAAACTGAGCCCCATGTCTGCTAACTTGCCTAAAGTGTAGCCTTGAAGTGGCAGAGTCAGGCTGTGAATTTCCTGTCCCCAGGCCATTGGAGCATATTGCCTCTTTAAAACAAGGCTGATAACACATACCTTCTCTTCAAAAGACGTTAGACGCAAAGATCTTTTTAAAAGTGCTAGAAACAGAAAATATCCTATCTTAAACTTTTCATTACCCGGAGTTTCCTTTCAGACTTTTCTCTTAAAAGTTTTGATCTTCTCGGGCGGCACCTGTGGCTCATCGAGTAGGGCCCCGGCCCCATATACCAAAGGTGACAGGTTCGAACCCGGCCTCAGCCGAACTGCAAAAACAGAAAAATAGCCGGGCTTTGTGATGGGTGCCTGTAGTCCCAGCTACTCTGGAGGCTGAGGCAAGAAATCGCCTAAGCCCAGGAGTTGGAGGTTGCTGTGAGCTGTGTGACCCACAGCACTCCACCGAGGGCCATAAAGTAAGACTCTACCAATAAATAAAAAGTTTTGATCGTCTCTACTATATTTATGAAAAATGGGTTGTTACCGCTTTTGCTAATTCTCTACTTATATTTCTATTACTAATTCTAATTAGTAATTCTCTATTTCTCTACTATATTTACGAAAAATGGTTTGTTACCACTTTTGGTAATGGTAATAATGAAAATAATAGCAATAACTCCATTAACCCTAAGCACACCTAACATTCACTTATATTCACAGGTCCTGTGTTGAGCACTTTATATATTCATTACTTCCCAGAATAATGACAAGGGGTGGGTGTAGTTTGAGCCACATTCTCTTTTTTTTTGAGATAGAGTCTTACTGTGTTGCCCAGGCGGGTCTCGAACTCTTGGGCTGAAGTGATCCTCCCTCCTCCGCCCCCTGAGTAGGTGGGATAGCAGGTGCAAGCCACCATGCCCAGCTCGCATCTTCATTACATAAAGGAAAAAATGGACTATATAAATTTTCTACTACTAAGTAACAAATTACCACAAATTTAGCAGCTTAAACAACAACACCAACAACCATTCATTCTCTCTGCAGACTAGAAGTTAGGGCAGGGTGTGGCTGGATTCTCTGCTCACGGTCTCCTGAGACTAAGATGCATATTAGTCAGGGCTGGGGCGTCATCTGAGGCTCGGGGTCTTCTTCCAAAGTCACGTAGGCTGTTGGGAGAAGTCCGTATCTTGTGATTCCTCTTTCCTGGCTGGCTGTCAGATGGGGTTGCTTTCAGTTTCCACTCTCAGGTCCTTGCCATGTGCCCCCCTGTATCTTTAAAGCCAGCAAAGGGGACTCTCCTTTGCATCAAATCTCAAACTTCAGATCTCTCTGTCGTCAGGAATAACAAAATTCTTTTTGAGGACTCACCAGATTAGATTAGAACCACCCAGATATCTGATTATCTAAAAGTAAATGATTAGGCCTAGAGCAGTGGCTCACACCTAAAATCTTAGCACATTGGAAGGCTGAGGCAGGAGGATCACTTGAGGCCAGGAGTCTGATACCAGCCTAGGCAACATAGTGAGACCCTATCTCTATAAAAAATTTAAAAATTCACTAGACATTGTGGCATGCACCTGTAGTCCTAGCTACTCGGGAGGCTGAGGCGAGAGAATGGCTTGAGCCAGGAGTTTGAGGCTGCAGTGAGCTATGATCGTGCCAGTTTGGGTGACAGAGCGAGATGCTGCCTCTTAAAAAGAACTTGATAATTAATAACTTAACCATGGGATGATAAGACTTGAAACTCAAAATTATGCCTTGATCCATGGGCTACAGAATCGATGTTGTGTCACCAGGCATGAAACCAACATTAATCACACTGTGCCTCTCCATCAGAGCTCTTGGGTGACCAGACCAGGTGCATTGTCAACAAACAATAATATTTTAAAAGGAATCTTTTTTTTCTGAGCAAAAGTTTTCAACAGTGGGCTTAAAACATTCGATAAACTATGCTATGAACAGAAGTGCTGTCATCCAGGCTTTGTTGTTCCATTTCTAGAGCACAGGCAGAGTAGATTTAGCATAATTCTCAAGAACCCTAAGATTTTCAGAATGGTCAACGAATGTTCATTTCAATTTCAAGTCACCAGCTCCGTTAACCTTAACAAGAGAATTAACGTGTCCTTTGAAGCTTTGAAGCCAGGCATTGACTTCTTTCTAGTTAGGAAAGTCTTAGATGGCATGTTCTCCCAATGGAAGACTGTTTCATCTACATTGAAAATCTTTTTAGTATAGCACCTTCATCCAGGATCTGAGCTAGACCTCCTGGATAATTTGCTGCCGCTTCTACGTACATCAGCACTTGCTGCTTCACCTTATACTTCTGTGTTTTGGAGATGGCGTCTTTTCTTAAACCTCATGAGCCAACCTCTGCTAGCTTCTGACTTTTTTTCTATAGCTTCTTCACCTTTCTTGGCCTTCACAGACTCTGGATTACTCTTTAGCTTAAGGGAATGTTCTGGCTGGTTTAATCGTCTACTCTGGCTGGTTTAATCGTCTACTCAGACCCCTCAAAACTTTCTTCATATCAGCAATAAGACTGTTTTACTTTCTTACCATTGCGTGTTCACTGGATTAGCACTTTAATTTCCTTCAAGAACTTTTTCTTTGGCTTGGTGCCTGTGGCTCAACAGGCTAAGGCGCCAGCCACGTACACCTAAGCTGGCGGGTTTGAATCCAGCCAGCTTGGATCCGCCAAATAATAATGACGGCTACAACCAAAAAAAAAAAAAAAAAAAATGGCCGGGTGTTGTGGCGGGCGCCTGTAGTCCCAGCTACTTGGGAGGCAGAGGCAGGAGACTCGCTTGAGCCTAAGAATTGGAGGTTGCCGTGAGCTATGATGCCATAGCACTCTAACTAGGGTGACAGCTTGAGGCTCTGTCTTAAAAAAAAAGAAAGAACTTTTTCTTTGCATTCACAGCTGGGCTAACTGTTTGACACCAAAGGCCTAGCTTTCATTCTGTTTTGGCTTTTGACATGCCTCCCTCACTAAGCTTAATCATTTCTAGCTTTTGATTTAAAGTGAGAACACCTCCAGGCCACAGTAAGGTTGTTAGCTGGAATGGTCAGTTGGTGGAGCAGTTAGAACACACAACATTTATTAAGTTCTGTCTTATATGGGCATGGTTCAGGGTGCCCAGCAATTACAATAATAACATCAAAGATCACTAATCACAGATCACTATAACAGACACAATAATAAACATTAAAAAGTTTAAAATACTGTGGGCGGTGCCTGTGGCTCAGCAAGTAGGGCACCGGCCCCATATACCGAGGGTGGCAGGTTCAAACCCTGCCCTGGCTGAACTGCAAAAAAACAAAAAAATAGCTGGACATTGTGGCGGGCGCCTGTAGTCCAGCTACTCGGGAGGCTGAGGCAAGAGAATTGCCTAAGCCCATGAGTTGGAGGTTGCTGTGAGCTGTGTGACGCCACGGCACTCTACGGAGGGTGATAAAGTGAGATTCTATCTCTACAATAAAAAAAAGAAAAGTTTAAAATACTGTGAAAATTACAGAAATGTGACACAGAGACAAAAAGTGAACATGTGCTATAGGAAAAATGACACCATAGACTTGCTCAGTGCAGGGTTGCCACAAATCTTCAATTTGTAAACAATGAGATCTCTGCCAAGTGCAGTAAAGAAAAGCACAGTAAAAGAGGTGTGTCTGTAACAAAAATAATAGCAATGATAATGTATCTCATTTATGTAGCCCTTAGAATGTGCTAGCTGTTATTCCTGGTACTCTGTAAGTCATCTCACGCCCCAGCATCCCTAGGTAGTAGTATTATCCCCAGTTTTCAGATGAGAAAACAGACCAGAATTACCCACAGCAATTAAGTAGGGATCCAACTTTCAAACCCAGGCTGTCTGACTTAAGGCCTGTGCTCTTAACAATGTGATTGTTGTAACGAGTGCAAATGATGCAAAAGCATATAATATGAAACATATATTCACAGCTTTAACCCAATAACTAAAGAAAAGCATACAATAATACAAAGCATAAAATAATACAAACTAAAATGACTCCTTTTCCTAGGGAGATATTAATAATATACATGGAAAAAAGCCTCAGGGATATCACTGCTGACTGATACTCTGGGGCAGCGGTTCTGAACTGTATGAAAGGGCCGCCGCATTAGGAAGGTTGAGAACCACTGCTCTAGGGTATCTTCCCTCTGAAGTGCCAGGGAGCTGTTGTTGTGTTAGTTATGTATTTTTTGTGATATCGGCATTTTTTTTAAAAAGAGAGTGTGTATTGCCTTTATAATGAGCAAAAACAATAAACTTAGAGTGATTAAAAAAGAGCTCCTTTTGTAATCAAAATCTTCCACAAGCAAGAGGAGGCTTGTTTTAAAAGTTTCAGGGCCTTAGATCACATTAGCGTTCAACACTGAACATGTGCGGTGTGCAAAGCACGTGGGGACTGATGAAATCTGGGTGCACAGATGGGGCTGGCACATAGCATGCTGTGCTTTAAGATGCTTGCCCCCATCCCCTCGCGGTCCTCCCCACACCCCTGTTAGTCAAGTCTAGAGGCTGCTCGCATGCACTCTCAGAGTTGGGAGTTTTACTGGCCACTGCTCCTGGACACTCCCAAGGCTGTTTGATGGATAGTCCTTGGCAGTTATAACAAAAGCTTAAGTGGTGAAAAAGCATGTACTTTGGGGTCAGAATCTCCGATGAGGGACTTCAGATCAGGTACGTGTCAGAGCACCAGGTTCCTTATCTGCCAGATGGGTATTGGACAATCATGCCATCTTCTCAAAACTTAGTAATGACGTGTATACAGGAACCTGAGTAATGCCTCTTACAAAGTTAAGTGTGCAGAAAAATACCTTCTTACAACTAGAGTTTCTTCCTTCCTGTGACGACTGCTTTCTAAAGCTATGTATCTAATAGACGCCTTTTTGATACGAAGTGCCCTCCCAAAGGAAGAATCGGATGTGCCTGGGCTAGCTTGTCTCATTTTCCATCAGGCGGTAGAGAAGCCTGCCTGTGTGTAGATGTTACCACCTGTGAAGAAAAACTCCTGTTATCTTTAGCCTGCTGACACTGAAGATATGCCGCGCATGTTGAAGCTCATTTTTAAATTCAGAGCAATTTCTTTTTCCGGCCCTATGCAAGGCCTGTGGGGATGACAGTGGCTTATGTGCCTGTTGTGCAGATTTGTCCTTGTGAGACAGAATTGATGAATGCCTCTGTTTATTTTACGTAATTATAACTTCGATTAGTTCCTTTTTAGTTCCAGAGTTACACAAGGTGAAAGATGCTTTTACTTTGGTCTTCTGAGTTAATTAGGAAATCTTAGTTGCAAGTAATAGGAAATCAAATTAGTTAAAACAAGGAGAGTTTTTAAAGATACAGAGATTCGGAAAGTATTTTGTGGAACGCGGTGGAGTTGTAGAAGCACCTGAAACCAGGCACCAGAAGCTTATGAGGATTCCTGAAGTCCTCTCTGCTATTGTCACATTTGCTCTGCAGACAGATTTCTGATTCTCTACACAGTGGAAATGCAGCCATCTTCAGAGACAGCTTTCCCTCCTTCAGAGCCAAAATTCTCTGGAGGGATTCTGATTGGTCCAATTTGGGTCAGGTGGATACTCTTAGACCAATCAGCAGTATCCAGGGAGTAGGGTCCTGCTGTACTACCAGGTAGCTCCTATGGTAACCATAGTAACATGGGAGAGATGGGATGTTGTCTAGAAAGGGCTGGGGGTTGGGGAAGGCACTAGGCAGATACAAATAATTCTCATCTACAAAAGTCTTCCCCATCTCTCTCTTCCTATAATAGAAGATAATCATCCTGCTTTCCAGGGTCTGACTCATGTGAACAGAATACCTAACTCTTCGTCCTTTATATCTGGTTGGAAGCAATCCATTTAGTTATTGATTCCCACACCCCCCAGCCTTAACAATGTGATCTGCAAGAATAGACGTAAAACATAATAGTCCTCTGACTGAATCAAAATAATAGCAGGTCCTGAAAAATTGTGTTCTGAAGTGGATTAAGGCCGTTTTGAGACTATTGGGAAGTATTAGAGTTTTGCCAGGGGTTTTAAATAGAAGGAGATCCAAAAATCAGTCTTAGTCACAGTTGTAACTTTCCACAGAATCTTTTATGTTTAATTTTAATCAAATTTAGCCTTATTACACAAACAATTTCATAGCAGTGACCATGCTACCACCAAAGACCCTCATGTGTTTGAAGACAGGGTGGCGATGTTGAGAACTAGGAGGATACACCCATTTAGAAAACCCCTTTTCTGGAGCTGAAACTCCCCTCTCAATAAAGACGCTTCTCTTTCTTGATTTTTGGGCCTTCCATACTGGTCATCCTCACCTACGCCCTCTTCTTCTGCCATCCAAACCCGGAAATTTCAATGAATACAACTCTTGCACCAGCCTTTGTGTGTGTGACTATTTCTGCTGACTTCTACATGGTGCTGGTAATAAAGCCCCCTGAATTCGATGCTGCAGCAGCAACATGGACCACCAGTGTCTGACTTCTTGGTTAATTCTGAACGGCACGCAGAATAATGCCTGATGTGTTTTTGTATCCTCAGGGCTCGTTTGACCTAACGTCCTATTTAGACAAGGCAAGAAATGCGGCTGATTAGTTTTCTATGGACAGACGAAAATTTCTTTAAAGGCATAGCTCTGATTTGAGGGCAGTGCATTTAATTTATGCAGGTTCAACTAAACCAGCTTATTAAAAAGAGGATGTAGATAAAACGTACGACTGAGCCCAAGTTAAATGGGACGGGTAAATGTGTTGTTTCCCTTGTTGGTTTTACTAGAGTGATGGTGATTCTAAACCTTAACATGGGCTTTTGTGTAGCCTGTCCCCTGAGAACAAGCAACAGCTTTATTTGGGGGTTACCTGAAAATATATATACAATATTTGTTTCAGCAGTAGAGGAGGAATTGTTGAGTGTGGTTTATTGGGAAAACAGATTTCAGCTTTTTATTATAAAGAATTTCAAATATACAGAAAAGTTACAAGATAAGTGCAACATACTTCCACCATCTAGAATCAACAATTGCTAATATTTACTTTACCAGTTTATTTATCTTTAGCTATTTATACAGTTTGGCCTTATTTTACTAAACCATTTCAAAGTAACACAATTGCAAGTATCCTGATTCTTCACTTCTAAACACTTCAGTACATGTATATATATCTTAGTAAGAAGGGTGTTTTTCTATGTTGCATATTCTGTAAAATCATTACCAAGCCTAAGAATGTTCCCAATTATTCTTCATTTCCTAATATTTAGCCCATATTCTTATTTCTCTAATTGTCTTTTATAACTGTTTTTCCTCCAAAACATTCAAAGAATAGTTTGAATGACAGAAATAGTATGCGCACAGAGGCTGGTCCAAGAGTTCACTGAAATTTCCAGGGTTGGATGACAGGATTTTTTTTTTTTTTTTTTTTTTTTGAGACAAGGCCTTGCTCTGCTATCTAGGCTTAAGTACAGTGGCCTCATCATATCTCTCTACAACCTCAAACTCTTCAGATCAAGCAGTCCTCCTCCCTTAGCCTCCCAAGTAGCTGAGACTACAGATGCTTGCCACACACCTGGCTCATTTTTCATTTTTGGAAAAGATGGGGGTCTTCCTTTTGCTCATGTTGGTCTTGAACTACTGACTTCAAGTGATTCCCTCTCATTGGCCTCCCAAAATGCTAGCATTATAGGTGTGAGCCATTGTGCCCAGACTCATTTCTTAGTTTCTTAATTGTTTTTTATTCTTGAATATTCCCCTCAGTTCTCTCTTCTTTGAAAAGACCAAACTGTCTTTTGAAACTTTTTGGAAAGACCAGACCTATTGCTTATGGAACATGTCTCATATGTGGGTTTATCTGACTGTTATCCTATGTTGTTGTTTAATTTGTTCCTCCGTCCTTTGTATTTATTGCAGACTGGTAATTTAGGTCTGAAGACTTTCTTTGTTTCAGGTTAAACACTTTTGGACAAGAGAACATCCTACGAGATGCCAGCTATTTGCATTCCGTTGAGAGGCACACAGGGTTGGGTTGTTTGTTATTAAGGATGCTAACTTTCTGTGCAGGGTAGATGCTGATTAGAGCCTAGTCACTGAGTGGGGAGCAACTACACCATAGATTCTTGGTGGATATTTTAAGTAAAATTCTTGGCAAAGAATAGGCATGTGCTCTATTACCTCAGAAAAGGGCTGTTTATTTATTTTTATTTTTTATTTTTTGTAGAGACAGAGTTTTACTTTATTGCCCTTGGTAGAGTGCCGTGGCGTCACACAGCTCACAGCAACCTCTAACTCCTGGGTTTAGGCGATTCTCTTGCCTCAGCCTCCCGAGTAGCTGGGACTACAGGCGCCCTCCACAACACCCGGCTATTTTTGTTTTGCAGTTCGGGAGAGGTTGGGTTTGAACCCGCCACCTTTGGTATATGGGGCCGGCACCCTACTTGATGAGCCACAGGTGCCACCCAAAAATGGCTATTTAATAAGAGAACATACAGTTGCAGGAATTTAGGACTTCTCTCTGTGGTCAGTTACATTTCTTTCTCTCTCTGACTTCACTTCATACTGACCTGTAGGTTCTGCTCCCAGTGTCCTTTGTGAACATTGTTGGACTTGCCATGATGCCAGCTCTAAACCAACTTGACAAGATCTTTCAGCAGCTTTCTCTCCTATAGCTCACAGATCGTCTGAGTTGCCTCATCCCCAACCCCCTGGGAAAACTCTGATTGCATCGGCTTGTTTTTCTTGCACTGGGCTTCATAAGTGGTGGGCAGGTGTTGACCAACTCTCAGAAGGGCTTCCTTATTCCTCAGTTCAGTCATCTCTAGCCAGAGAGTCAATGGAACTGACATTCACCAGCCTGAGCAAGTAATACCTCACTGAGATTCAGATTCATTATTGAAAAATTTAGCTCATAGGGTTCTCATGAAGATCCACTTAAATAATTCATATCAAGTATTTAGCACCAAGTCTGTGAGATAGTAAGTGCTCAATAAATGCTCCCCCACCAACCCACGAATGCTGTTATCTCATATGCACGTAGCAGGTGCTGTGAGCCACACTGGGAAGTGAGTTGAATTTCCAGGGAAGGGAATGTTGGGAAGATATCCCCAAACATTTCTAGTATACTAGAAAAACTTTCCCCTTTCTAATGATTTTCCATTTTCTAGATTGATCAATTCAGATCCTGGGTTATAGGAGACTTTCTATACCTTTTGCTCTTTGCATATATGTGCCCTAAAATAAAAAAGACGTATCTGCAGCATAGGGGAGGAGGTACCAACTTAGAGGGAGGAAAGAAAATTTGTTGTGTAAAAAGCTATTGAATGAATTTTAAATGGACTTTGGATATATTCTCAAGCATTCTATGTATTCCTTTTGATAGATGCTGACTGATGAAAATTCCAATCTTGTGTCTTTGTGATATTTGGAAGCAGAATTCAGTTCTGATTTTTTTTCTCTCATCTCTCTGTACTGTCACAGACTGGTACCAAACTCACTGTTCTTGGCTTCTTAACCACGGCACCTTAGTTCCCCAATAAAAGCATCCAACAAATGCCTACATTATTCTCATGTCTGCAGTTTTGATGTGGGCAAAATGAACATTTTGTTTTGGAGAATAAAAGGAGATTATTTTGATATTGAAGTTACACTTGAAATCAATGCCCTCAGCAGGTCAGTCTAAGGATCGGAAAGTTTTTTAAGTGTCATTTTCCATTTACCGAATTAATCAGCATTTTTAAAAGTGATAATTCAAAATGCTGGTGAGATAGTGCAGGATGAGTCTCACAGGTGTTCAGGGGTAGTGTCACTTGGTAATCTTTCTGGAAAACAGTTTGGCCATTCGTGTCAAGAACCATAAACATTTTTATGGCTATTGCCCCAATAATTACATTTCTAGGAATTTATCCTATGGAATTCACTAGAGATGTGGATTAAGATTTATGAAAAAATGTTTAGCACTGCAGTAATTATAATGACAGAAAAAAAAATGGGAAAACTCTAAACATCCAGTAATGTAAGACAGTTGTTATAAACTGTGGTCTGTCCGTGTGGGTGACTACCATGAGACATAGCGGCAGTTGAGGGAGAGTTTTAATTCGAGGGATATGTTTATTGTTGTGTTTTATAATAAAAAGCTAGAAACAGACCAGGTACCGATAGTTCTGGTACCTCACACCTATAATCCCAGAGCTTTGAGAGGCTGGGCTTTGCGGCCAGGAGTTCAAGATTAGCTTGGGCAACATAAAGAGGCCCTCCTCATCTCTACAAAACAAAACAACAACCAAAAAAAAAAAGAAAACCACCTAAAAATTAACCCACTGTGGTGGCACATGCCTACAGTCCTAACTACTTAGGAAGTTAAGGCAGAAGAATCACTTAAGTCCTGGAGTTTGAGGCTGTGATGAGCTATGATCATGCAACTGCATTCCAGCCTGGGCAACTGAGCAAGACCATGTCTCTTAAAAAAAGAAGAGAACAGTGCTCGCTTCAGCAGCACATATACTAAAATTGGAACGATACAGAGAAGATTAGCATGGCCCCTGCACAAGGATGACACACACATTCGTGAAGCATTCTATATTTTTGGAAAAAAAGAAAAAAACAGGAAACAAATTTTTATATACAGTAATAATCCTGGCTATGAAAAATGTACTTGAAAGGACTAAAATAAAATATGCTGAAATATTAAGAACAAAGATTTCCTCTCAGTGACATTATAAATGTGCCTAAGTTTCTACAGAGGCATATACATTAGTTTTTATATATTTTAGAGGAAGAAAAACTGAGGTAAGAAAACGAATATTTGAATGTTAATTTTGAAGTGGTGCCTCAGGTTTTAAATCATCTTTGACAGGCAACAAGAATGAATCTAAGTCAGAAATGAAATGAATTGGCCTAAATCCCATGGTTAAGATGGAATTTTAAACGATGGCATCTGTTTGTGGAGGAGTTTCAAGAGTGCAAACTTGGTAAAGGTGAAGTTGGAGGAATTTTGTCATCCTTTTGGAGCAACAACAACAAAAATCCCGGAGATCTTACTTGAATATTTGTGAGGGGAGGAACGTACCCTGCTAAGAATGGGTACTGTGTACTCAGACGAGAGAAAACTGATGGCTCTAAAACAATCGTCCTGGGCTACAATATTAATATTCCAAAGAATTAGTAGGTGACTTGTGTTTAACTATGTTGGGCACATTATTTTTCTTTTCTTCCTTTCCTTTTTTTTTTGGTAGAGACAGAGTATCACTTTATCGCCCTCGGTAGAGTGCCGTGGCATCACATAGCTCACAGCAACCTCCAACTCCTGGGCTTAGGCGATTCTCTTGTCTCAGCCTCCTGAGTAGCTGGGACTACAGGTGCCCGCCACAATGCCCGGCTAGATTTTTGTTTTGCAGTTCGGCCGAGGCCAGGTTTGAACCTGCCACCTTTGGTATATGGGGCTGGTGCCCTATTCGCTGAGCCACAGGCGCCACCCTGGGCATATAATTTTTATAGGTTTTGGGTGATCACTTGGGATGATACTTTGGAATATGTCAGAATATATTAAGGAAAAACCCCAATATGGCAGCCTTTGTGTTACTCCTCATGGGTTTAATTTATTAGAAAAGTCAGAGGACTGATTACTGATTACAAATTTATTTTAGGAATTCAGGTGTCACAAAAATTATTGGGTTTTTAAAAATTATTCTGCCCCATAGTATTGTGTAATTAAAAGGTAACATGGGGATTTTGTTTTGGAAGAATCTTTGCGAAAAGGTTATTGCATCACTAAGTTCATTAGCAATTTCAAAAACTTCATAAGAAGGGAAAAGGCTTGAGGTCTAGACTGGAATAGCCTTTTCAAGTCTACAGAATTGGTACAAATGGATTGGATTTGCTGCTCTTGAAACATAATAAAGCTGCCTGCTGCCTTTTCTTCCAGGCTGGATTTCGTGTCTTTCTTTTTCTTCTTTTTAAAATATACTCATCTCATTATCCAGAGTGACTAAGAGACTCAGCATATGTGCCACTAAAATACTTGTCCTCGATTCCCTCTTTCTTTTCTCCCAACACCTGTCGCTCAGGAAGTGACTTCTTAACTTTCCTTTCATTAGTCGTTCTGACATGGTTCATCAAGTTCTCTCCATTGAGTGACGTACTTGAACATCATCTCTTTGCTTCAGTAAATGCGCATTTCCCTTCACTTACTCATTTGCATTAAAAAACAATACTTTAGGGCTTTGGTTTAAAGAGTAAAGTTGCCTCTTATAGCTCTCATGTGTAATGTTATGTTATTCAGTGGCACCAACTTCTTTAATATATTAGGAACTATTCCTGCTACCAAATTCAAAGGACAAATGTCAAAAAAGTACAGTAGATGAGAACTAGAAGGAAAATCCTTACTTCGAGGCAAAGGCGATACATATATCTCAATTAATTTGGCTTTAGTCAAAAACCTATTCAAAACTTTATGCTTACATGCAAGTCACCAGAAGAAACACAAGTTAACTTTCTCTTCAACCATCTGTTCCTTACGCTTGATGCTGGTCTTATTTCTAGAAGAACCCAATCTCAGAAGTCTCTGGTTTAGCAATAAGAGGAGGTTTAAAACATTTTCATCTGTTGTTAGCCTTGTTTATTTGAACAAACTCTTTCAGCTATTGTTGCTTGCAGTTACTGGGCTGTTTCTGCTGGCCCTGCGGGGTATGTATTGGCAGTGGTGAAGGGATGCTATCAGCAATTCCTTATGTACTGTTTGCATAAATGGGACAGGGCAGCCAACTCCAGCCATTAGAAAGTTGCTTGGGTTTAGTTGCATGCTTCTATTAAGGTGCCCGTCAGGTTGGGAAGGTGCAACCTCTAGTTGATGAGGCAGTGCTCACGTCCCGAAGAAGGCCCCAGCCCCAGTGGTGGACTACATGAGCAGGTGACTCAGCCTTGAGAATAAGGCTGCCCCTACAGTGGGCTGGCCACCTGAGACTGGCAGGGGAGCATTGCCAGCATTGCTGGGAAAGCTACTGCTCAGTTATGTTGTCCTTTAAGGACAGAAGATAATCCAGGGCTAGTCCAGAAACTTCACCAAGGGGAGATCTGCTGAGTTTTCCTCAGTTAAGAGCATCTAAGCAAGGTTTTCCTTCAAGAACGGCCATCCTGTTAACTACTAATTAGACAGGTTGGAACTGCTGAGGTTTTCATGAGAGCCTGTAAACAAAAACTTTAAAGATACATAGTGCTCGAGGTTACTCTTAGAATGAAGTCACCACTTGTCATCATGACTATAGAAATGTGGAAATACAATTTGGGGGAGCGTCTGCCTAAGTCACTGTATGTCTCCTAGTAAGGTTCTTAGAGTGTTGTCCATGGGGCATTAGCTGCAATGGCACCAAGAGCTTGTTAGAAACACAGAATCGAGAGATTTTACCTAACAAACACAATCAGTGTAACCTAATTCTTTGTACCCTCAATGAATCCCAAGCAATAAAAAAAAAAGAAAAGAAAAGAAAAAAGAAGCACAGGATCTCATGCCTTTCCTGCATCCTCAGACCTGTATCAGTATCTGCATTGGGTCAAGATGCCCAGGTGATTTATGGACACATTAACGTTTGAGAAACATTCAGATTTGTAGGGCAGTCTTGATTTAGCTTGCAGGGACCTTCCACTCAGGAGAAGTTTCACGTGAAGCTCCTCAGTCCGGATTTGGGGCGATGCAAATTGAAATGTGGTTTGTTCTCTTTCCCTAGTGAAAGAAAGTAGAGCTATGATGAATTTCAGTTAACTAGTACCTAGGACATGGAGCCAAAATTATTAGTATGAATCCCTCTGTGATTCAGAGGGAGTGAAAGAGGCCATAGGCAGGGTTAACAGTTCTGACTCTCTGACCCTCCCCCCCCTTTCTCCTGTCTGCAGCTCTCCAGTCACAGCATTCTTTGCCCATGGACAGGTCTTCCTGAAACTCATTCTCTAATGCAGAGGATGCCCCCTTTCCCACAGCGTGCACATAGTAGGCCTTTTACTCACCTTGTGGATGTCCTGTGTTGTCCTGGCCAACAAGGTCACCACGCCCAGACATGACTGTAGGCAAGACAGCAAGTTCTGATAAAGGAGGGGAGGGTACCATTCCCCTCCCTGAGGCCCTTGTGTTCTGTGACGTGTTTCCTGCCTTTGCCTGTTTACCGGGCGGTCCTGCCTGCCTGCTGTCCTGGAAGCTCTTTTCTTTGTTCAGTTACAGAGGAATTCAACCTCTCTAGGGTTTAAATCCCACTCAACCTGGCCATTTCTTGGCATGGTTTTTCCTCAGGTGGCAGTTTGCTGGGGGCAGAGGCACATTTTCCATACCCTACTGTGTCTCAGTTCAACCACTGCGTCTTCATTTCAACAGAGATTGAGACAGAGGCTAATCTGATTACAGGGCTCAAGGGGAGCCCTGAGCACACATTTCAAATCTGGAATGCGAATTGTTGTCTGCAGTAATTATAGTTTGCACTGGGGCCCTGCTCCACCCCCACGGTCCTTTTCCTGAACAGAATAAGCAGCTTTATGCTTTCAAAGTGGGAGGTAATAAGAGGGAGAAGGGTGCTTGAGGGACATTAAGGGGTGTTTTCAGAGCCGTCTTCAAGCCTGAGTGGGAATAGAACGGACTCAGACACACGTCCAGATAAGGCCACCTGTGCCCTTCTAGGTCTTTAAGTGCGGCCTTTTGACTGGATCCAAATTTTACAGAACAAATCTTTTTTTTTTTTTTTTTGAGACAGAGCCTCAAGCTGTCACCCTGGACAGAGTGCTGTGGCATCACAGCTCACAGCAACCTCCAATTCCTGGGCTCAAGCAAGTCTCCTACCTCTGCCTCCCAAGTAGCTGGGGACACAGGCACCCACCACAACACCCGGCCATTTTTTTTGTTGTTGTTGTTGCAGCCGTCATTGTTGTTTGGCGGGCCGGGGGCTGGATTCGAACCCGCCAGGTCAGGTATATGTGGCTGGCGCCTTAGCCCGTTGAGCCACAGGCACCGAGCCCAAATCTTTTTATTAAAAGGGGTGCAGCAGAGAACGATGAGGCTTTTCTTGCTCCTTTGGTACTTATGAAAGAGCAATCTTGAAATCAGAATGCTGTAGGCTCCCCACGCTGCATGCTGCACCTGAAAAGCTGACCGTGGGCCAGGAACTCAACCTCTCTGAACCTTACTGTCTTCCTGACCTTACTGTCTTCCAACCCTTACTTGAGAGGATTGCTATGGTGATGAGATGGCTATGAAGTGGTAGGATACTCAACTCAGTGTCTGGTGTATAGTTGGTGCTCAACAAGGGTGAGTTTCCTTCACTGCCTGTAGTTGCCATAAGCATCGGCATTTGCTGTGGGGAAACACATGGTCTTCTTAAAGGGTGACTCCTGCACACATGTTGTTACCTCTCTGCAGAGGTGCTTTGCTGTGTCCCTCTCACACGGCATGTGTCTGCAGGATTGAAGGCTGTCTTAGGGTGCTGGCTCACGGTCCGGTTTCCTGGATGTCAACCTAGCTTTATGCCCTTTGCCAATCACCTAACATCTCCGAGTTGCAGATTTTCTCATTTGTAAAGCGGGCATCATAACTGTATATGATTCACAAGGTGGCTGGGGAAGATTTCTGTAAAAACGTGTGTAAAATTGAACACCAGTACTTGGGGTAAACTACGAAGGTACTGTTGTCATCTCCATTGTAGAAATGAGGAAACCAAGGTGTTACGGGTTGAGCGACTTTTCCAAGTCTGCAGCTCATATATGATAGAGCCTGGACTCTGGTCCAGCAAATTGGCTCTAAGTTCCATTTTAGGGAACCCCCACATTCTACCTGCAGGTGGATAGAAATACTGCACCAGCACTATTCAGCTGCCTGCTCTTGGGGCTCTCCACCAGACTTCTCATTTTTAGTGACAAATTCTTTCTTAAATTGAGTTAAAGCAAATCATAGTAATATCACTTACTATGTGTTACATATATTATATTTAAAATATAAGTTTATGTTATACATTATGTATAATAACCATCAGCAATAGCTATTTGCACAAGTTTGTGTTCCTGTTGGAAATACCCTAGCTATCATTAACACTTACAATTGCTTTTTGTTGTGCCACATGGGAGCTTATTACCTATGATATTCTTGCAAAATTGTTTATCCTACACAGTCTCTGCTCTTGTTACTTATTATGAGGATGTGCCACCCACTGTTGTCAGTGCCTTATATGGACTTACTTGATCCTCACAACAGCCTTTTGTGGAGGGTGCTCTTGTTATGCTCATTTAAAAGATGAGGAAATAGGGCGGTGCCTGTGGGTCAGTGAGTAGGGCGCTGGCCCCATATACCAAGGGTGGCGGGTTCAAACCTGACCCTAGCTGAACTGTAACAAAAAAATAGCCAGGCACTGTGGCTGGCGCCTGTAGTCCCAGTTACTCGGGAGGCTGAGACAAGAGAATGGCCTAAGCCCAGGAGCTGGAGGTTGCTGTGAGCCATGAAGCCATGGCACTCTACCAAGGGCGACAAAGTGAGACTCTATCTCTAAAAAAAAAAATGATGAGGAAACAGAGTCACAAAGAAGTTTAGGATTTG
>CAUYON010203739.1:0-18264 GCA_963573935.1 Arctocebus calabarensis | reverse complement strand
TGTACACAATAACTAAGAAAATGCCATGATAGTTATGTCAACCAGTTCAATGAAAATGTTTCAAACTGTATATAAAACCAGCACATTGTACCCCATCATTGCATTTATGTACACAACCATGATTTAATAAAAAAATTCATTAAAAGACTTGAGATTATTACATCTTTATTCAAACAAAAGAATGAGTACAACCTTAAACCACAGACTTCATGTATTGTAACAGTACATAGGAAATACATAATAATAATACACAATAATAGAGGAAGAATACTCATTCCAAACATGTTACTCAGCCCCTATGCCCCCCCTTATGCCTAGTGGACAATTTCAATTTCTTTATTAGTGACACATACTTTAAAAACTCAACTAATAATCTGTTTTCTGAGGTAAGGAATTTCAGAGGAGTAAACAGAGCAGGAAAAATAGAATCTATCTCTAATAATGATATCTTTTAAAAAATTGGTAGCTTAGTTTAAATATGATAATTAATTCTCATAACATGGTGATATAATTGCTTAGAAGCATGAATTACAAAAGATCTTTGATTCCACCTAGTTGTCTGAAACATGTAAGGACTAATGGAATAGACCATCTCATAATTTTAAGGAAAAAAGCTTTAATGATCAAGAGATAATGGAAGCCAATCTCAAAATGCCTAAATTCGAACACTGAGTCGATGAAAATATTAAATTTATAAATGTGAAAGTCTTGATTAAAAAATTACAAATATTAAGAATGTTCTTGGCATAAAGTTAATTATCACTAAAATATACAAAAATGAGTGAGTATGGAAAAGGAAGTACAATTTTTTTACTGTGAATCAATTGCTACTGAATAGTGGAATAAAGTATTATTTATTAAAATGATAAAAATGAAGGGTAGAATTACATAAAACCTAAGTTTCATATGTAAATACAGTATATTCACACATCTAATAGCAAAAACACAGATCATACAGTAGAATAAATCAAACAAAATATTGCATGCACTCTGTAAATATGTAGAATTATTTTATATCCATAATAACATTTTTAAGAAAAAGATAATTTGTCAAATTTGAGATAACACATTTCAGAACAAATATATCTACTATGGTAATAAATATAAATAAGATGCATCTATAAAAACAAATCTTTCATTGTTAGATCTTAGAAAAAAATTTTAATTTGAAAGCAATCTTTGATGATATCACATTAATATCAATTGTTGATGACCAGGACTAGGATTGAACAAGATATAGAATTGAATGGGATACAGAATGTTACCTTACAACGATTAGATTGTAATGAAGGTTTAAACTTAAAAACACATACTTTACAAGGAAAATAGAAAGTTAGAAGTTAGCAGTAGAAGTCAACTCCCACTATGCTCTAACTTTCTATAGATATTAAAGCAGTAAAAATCAGTAAAATTATAAAGGATGAAGATATTAAAAGCAAGGTTAAGCTAAGGAAATTGTTTTAATTTTTTTTTTCATATTCACACACATTAAGTTTAGAATTGGTGAATGCAATTTCTTTCCAAGTGTCATGCATTATTTAAAACACGCAGTTATTGTTTATCATTCTGATTTTCTCCTGGTCCACATCTCCTCACTGCAAATGAGGAGAAAAATTCAGATATGGACTTAGTGGCTTTTAGTGATAAGTTGTACTTTCAAATGCATTTTATGTGTAATAAGGGGCTTTTATTCTTTGGCTGAATAATGTCTACAAAGTTTGAAGGGAATGCTGTGATCCTTATTGAGAGATGAAAGAAAAATAGGGGGAAAAAGCTACCTAAATTAGGTCACTTTAATATCCTTCCTCTCAGGCAGAAAGAGAGCTGCTGTACTGAATGATAACGTGGTTAGACAAACAATAAACCTGTGTGGCTTCTTGTTTTAGGGGAGACCTCCAGCCAGAACACATGTCTGTCTATAAAATAGAGAGCTAAAGGGCCTGGGTTATATATACCTTGTATTACGAAACAATTACTTAGATAAAATTCATATTCTTAATTCCTATCAAGTAAGAAAAATGTACAAAAATGATTGGTTCATTAAGAACAACTACAATGCCTTCTCCTGGATAAAATAGAGATACATAGAAAAAAAATACTATGAAATAAATGATAAATGATAAATGAATTAAAATGAGTTATGTAAAAGTCAGAGGTCTTTTCTTTAGGGCAAAATTTAAAATTTAAATAAACTTATAGACCAAAACAAACAAGAAAATCAGTTGATTTTTCAAATCAGCATTACAGTAGAATTAGTTAAGATCATAAAATATTGTCACATTATTTGTTCATAGAAGAATTAAAATAAAATTTTTACCATTAACAACACTAATATGTTGGTTCCTTTTATACACATGTATTAACATTTTCTCTGGAAAATATACTTACTATATTTTCTAAATCCTAAAGTATATTTATATAATTTACCTTAGTTTTTTTTAGGACTTAATGATAAATAATTAACTGTATTGTAAAAGCTGGTCATCAGTTTGTAATTAAGTAGAGGTCATATGAAAAAATTCCACTTGATGAAAAACAATAAATTTTTGATATATCTGCTTGTAATAGAATTACACAAAGTCAAAACATTATAATAATGTTGCAAAAACAGACCCTGCAATAAAGGAATACATTTGGTTTGTACAACAGAGACAGAGGCAGATCAGTGAATCACAGATGATGTCCTCTGAACCCATAATGCAGATTAAAGCTCATGATATAATAATTAGCCTTAGGTTACTCTAGGTCACCTTCTAGACTCTATTTTGCCTGCCTGAATTTCTTGGCCCATGGACCTGGCGAATCACTGCATTTTTTTTGCAATTGTCCTGGCAAGTTCTAATTGGTACACTGGCAGAGTTTTCCTTCTTCTCCCACATGTGGCAATTGCTCGTGGTGGCACCAAGGCTGGGTGTCAGTCTTTGCCCCAGGATAGCTGGAGGTCCTTCACTATCTGCACAACACTTCCTTGCTCTATATGCTAGAGTCCCAAATTATCAGATAAGGGTGTTTACTCATCTGGATGCTTCCTGCTGAGTGGGGGCAGCAGTTCACATTAGGCAGCCTCTTCAGCTTCTCTGGGGGTCTCTCCAGGGCACCTCAGTGTTTGTCCTTAGTAGATTGTTGTAATGGTTAATGCAAGAAGGAGGTAAGTATTGGGGTTGGCAGAGAATCTAAGACCGTGTGTAGTTTATCGTCTCTACGTGGAATAAAATAAGTTTAGTCAGAAAATTTATGAATTCCCATGATGCAAAGTACCAGAGGGACCAGGGGAATTACTAAGGATATCCAACAGGACTTAGAGGTCTCACCTCATGCCTGACAGTGGAGGCAGGCTTTAGGATGGCCTCGACATTTTCTTGATCCTGTCATCACTTGTTAACAAAAAAGCAGCATTGTTCTTTTAAAAAGAAACCGGTGTCTCTTTCTGCTGCACTTAGAGATTGAGGGACTGCCTGTTATGTAAGACACCCCCTCCAGCAAAGCCACCTGTTCCTGTAAGAGGGCAAGTGTGTGGCTCCAGGGCTTCTTCCATCACTGTGGCTAAAAAGACTGCTGCAGCCCAGGCTGCTGTCCCCATAGGAGTAATAAGAGGGACTTAAGGAAGTGCCCGTTTGTGTAGATGGCCCCAGCGATGCAACAAGAAAGGCAGGGTGGTTGAATCCTGGGCAGTTTGAATATCTGGACATGCTAGGCCCTGGGAGTAGCAGATATGCTTAGGCACCTGACACTCAGTATATCCCCCACCGCAGAGGAAGTAGTTCAGTAAGTTGGATTTTGGCTAGCAGAACAGAAGCTGATTCACTGGTGGCACTAGTTCCTCTTCCCTGGAGTTTGGTGCCATGTCATTCAGCTCCCTGAGCTGCAAAAGTGGCTTTGAGTAAGGTGTAGAATAAAGGATGTACAAGTAAGGAACTGATCTTTTCCAGGATTTGAAGGCCCCACCCCTGCCTGAAGAATAATGATGCTTTTGTCATACACCAAAGTCTGAGCCAGACTGTTTCACTAGCCTGGTCCAACAGGGAATTAATCCCCTGTTGAGGGAATCTTCACGAAAACCAGCTTGTAAGGGAAGAAAGGACAGGGTGGGGCATGGAGGCTGAGGAAATTTAATCAATGTGTAATTTTTTTTTTTTTTTTTGCATTGGCAAAAACATAGTCAAAATTCTGGCAAGTGAGCTGAAGTTTACAAAGGTCGAGGTACAGAGGAGTGTTTCTCACCAGTAGTTGTGGGATAGCAGAATCACATTGAAAAGGAGGCAGGGTCCTCACATCTGGGCCCTGTCTGTAAGTATAGGTAATATGAATGGGAAAGAAGCTAGGGCCTTATTACTAAGGTGAGTGTATATGGACCCAGAAGGCAGGCTGTGAGGGCTCAGGGAAAGGCTAGATCGCATGGATTGTTTTCACAACCTGAGCGTAAGCGTAGAAGCCCCAAGTATGTAAGGGGAAGAAATATTGCTCAATAGTAAAGGAGGGACTTCCCCACATCTCACACATCATTGGTTGGATAAAGCCTCATGACTCAAAGGAACGGCATATTCATCCTGTCTGGTTGAGCCTTAGGGTATGTGCAGTTTTTGTTTTCCAAAACAAAAGGTGTCTCCCATTCGTAGGTAAAGAGTTCATACTTCTCTGAAGAAGCCACAGCAGGAGAAATCTCCTTGAACAGGTATTGGAGGTCCTCCAAGGGGGCACTCCTCTGGTGCAGGAGTCCTCCCCAGCACCGGCTGGATGAGTTTCATTTTGTCCTCCCACAGCTTCCCCTGAGAATGAGGGATCAAGTAGTGGTTCAGGTACAGAGTAAACCGGATGAAGACCTCTCCGCAGTGAGTTTAGCTGGGATGTGGAAGACTCACCTTTCCACCTCCTGATGAGCACAAAGTCCCCTAGTTGACAAAGAGGACTAGAAAAACAAGGGTCTTTAGGTGGCAACTTGAGTTCATGTAATGTCTGCAACAATTGAGGTACTTAAAGGGTGTGGTATTTTCCAGTAAATCAATATCTGAAGTGATCAAAGAGAAAAATCAGCCATACTGACATTCAAAAGCACTGACTGTACTTGGCCTGATGACTGAGGCTTCCAGGGATGACACAGATGGTAAGATCTCCTGGGCCCTGGAGACTTCCGCACTACCTGGGATACAGAAGTAGGGGTCTGCTGTCACTTTGCACAATTTGGGGGAGTCTGAAATGGAACATGATGTCCTCCAAAGATTTCTGTGAAACCTCAGCAGCCTTTCCTACAAGGAAAAGCTTCAATGTAACGAGTAAAAGTATCAATAATCAATAATAAGTACTTGAATTTTCTACGTGGGGGCATTTGGGTGAAGTCAACCTGCCAGTCCCTGCTGAGACAGGTTCCCTTTTATTTGGCCAGACAGGCAAGTTTTGCCTTCAAATCCCCTGGGTATTATTGATTTGGGAAATAGTACAAAGTAAGGTAATCAGTTTAATAATGAAGGCTGGAAAAGTAGAAATAAAATGTAGATGGGGATGTCCCAGTGGCTTCGAGCTAAAGTGAATATTATGGGTGGCTTCTTCCAAGTGTGTGACTTCTTTAACTCATGATAAATAAAGGATTTTTAAAAACTAATCATCCAGAGGGGCTAAGGTGATACCCTTGAGTCAACTCCTCATATATTTCTGAGGTTAAAAAAAAAAAATGGGGAAAAAGGAGGGTGGGATTAAAAGAGACAAGGGCTCCAGCTAGGTTAGGAAACAATTTTCCCAGCAATGCCTATTTGGTGGCTGCCTCTGAGCCTGATTCTGAACTATTAGATCAGTTCCCTTCTGATATGACTTACACAGGGTGACCACTGTACCCAACCTTTAACCTAGGTCCCATATCTTTATTTACCAGGACAAAGATATCTCACGGCAAAACAAGTTGGTTACCCTTGAAAATACCACAACTAGACATTGAGTAGCCAGCCTCAGCAAAGGGGGTGGTCTCTGGGAAGAGACCAGAGGATTGCTTGGAGGGGAAATAAGAAGACTGTATAAAACCCAGGGATCTGAGTATCTAGCCATACCCCAATAAGAGTGACATGGTGGGAGCAGAGAAGTACAGTCGTAGGACGATCCAGATCTGTTCACCTACAGGAACATGCATATGCTGTATAACCCCTGTGGCCCTGAAAGGACTCTCAGAGTGAACACAGACCAAGTGCTACTCATTCTATCATCAAGTAGACAAATTCACTCTGCATGGGCAAATTACATAGTATATGGCTTAGTGTGGATAAAACCAAACAGGAAATCTATTGTTTAAGGGGGGAAAGGGATGTAAATACCCTATCTGACTGGAGAGAAATGTGCATTACCAAGACCATCACAGAGGCTGAAAACACAGGAGCTGCAGCAAAGACCTCTCTTCCTTTAAGTGAAACTGAATGAAAGTCTCGTATTCTACCACCAGGGAAACACCCCCAACCCCCTCATCACATACCCAGGTCCAAGCAAAGTAAGATACGTTTGCCACAGATAGCAAACGGAACCCCTGTCATTACAGACAGTAACAGAGCCACTGTCACAAGAGGGGGGTTCTAAGTATGGTCTGAGATCCTGTTTTATATTTCCTAGGCTGAGTCCTCCTCACTGTATGTGGTTCAAGTGTCACCACCAAACCTACTCTGATAAACATTTGGGAATTACATAACCTGAATCTTACTGCACATGTGAATCCCCCTGAGCCTCTCTGAAAACCGACTTCAGGGCAAGGGGAGGCAAAAGCTGCAATGGAGATATAAGTTAACGACGTGATGATATGATGTTACTACACTTCCAGATAGTGTAGTATCTGGGTAATTCCAATTACCCTGCTTGGCCCTAGGGACTCCCCTGCATTTTTTTTGCAATTAACCTGCTAATTTCTAATTGGCAGTTTGGCAGGCAGGGTTCCTTCTTCCCCCAGATGTGGCAATTATTCACAGCAGCACCAAGGTAGCATTCTCACCTTGTCTCCAGAAGATCCAGAGATCCCTGACTATCTACCTAAATGTAAGAAATAAAATACGTCAAACTGCTGTAAAAGAAAAATCACAGTTACTAAATTACTCACTAAAACATATATATTTGGAATAAAATTAACAATTTCAACAATAATCATAGGAAATGACAGTTATTGTTAGAGAAATTTTAGTAGCTATTCAGCCTAAGTGTCTTGTTTTGAATACGAAGTAACAATATCTGGTTACTCAGATGTTACCAGCAGACTTAGAACAGGAATCCGGTCACCCCAGCTTCCCATTCAATCCAACATTTTCTAGTTGAAATGTATGTTTATTTAGATAGAGTGAGAAATAAAACTTGGTTAAAATACTTATTGTAATAGATTTTTTAAAAAACACACAGTGTTTATTAAAAGGATTTCTTCTGTAAAATTTGAATTCAGTCAAAAGGTCACACTTAAGAATCCAGAAAGTTACATGTGGCCCCAAAGTCATAGACTCCCTAAACCTGAATGTAATTGAATGTAAAATTAAAAGGGGCTGAAAGCAGAAGAAAAACTGCATGTAAAAGACTAGAATTGATATTCAATATTTGCACATAGAAAGTGGTAGGAGTTAAGGATAAAATTGCTGCTTCACGGAAGTCTCCTCTCATCAGAATTTAAATGTTCAACATATGTTGATACCCTTAGAATGATTATGACCGCCCGAGAGGACCGTGTGATGAAAATATATCCAATGCGAATATAGTCCCATTACCTAATTAAAAAAATAATAAAAGTGTATTTTCCACTGCTTAGCTAGTAGTATATACTTTAGTTATGATAGACTAGAGTAAAATATTTTCCCCTTTGAAGAAAATATTTACTAATGGAAAGGGTCATTTTAGATGGGTCTGAAAGAATAATTTGACCTTTGGGATGATTATGTATGCACATTTTATAAATCTCTGAACATCATGCTACTACTTTATAATGGGGTTTAGTCTAGAGTAGATGTTTCTCAACCAAAGGATTCCTGTTCAACAAATCTTCTTTTATTGACTATATTTGTTCTTATTTTTTGGAGGTTTTCCAATGTTTTTAATTTTCAGGGATTCAGGAATGTGGATATTTAAATTCAACTGTTATATTGGTTTCAGCTGATTTTCAACAAATTATCACTTTGTTTTGAAAGAGGAGTCTGAACCACTATGTTTTTCAGTGCATTTCTCTAAGGCATGCATGGGGCATTGGATTAGAAAACAGATGTTATATATATGCCACTAAAGCAAGTTTATTTTCACAGTATTGTTAAACATGTTGTGGGATGCTGCTTTGATGCTTAGGAATAATGTTTTTTTTTTCTATCCTCCACATTTAATTAACAGTCATATACCAATGAGGGAAGGTCAAGGATGTTTTGTTTTGCATGTCACTGACTCCTTCCCTTCTCCATTGGTTTGCTGTGGTGGCAGAGATGCTCAGGAGACCTGAAGGATGACATGGCAAAGCAGGATCCTGACACTGAACTCAACAAAGCATAGCAAAGGGGAAAAGATGAAAATCCAAGTGAGAATGTAAAATAGGTTTCTACAGAATTGTGTTAAGATCACTGAATGGGATTCCATGGGAAGTAAAAGAAGCTCTCCCTTAAATCATTTAAAAAATTTATCTTAGACAGAATAGTTAAGGATATATTCTCTCTAACAATCCTGTATTGGGAGAGAGAGAGACACAATGACCTAGACCTTCTTTTCCTTCTTTAACTTATAATATTTTATAATTCCAAACATTGAAACATGAAATCTGAGGTGCAATTTTAAATAGGCTTGAATTGTTTGTATAGTTTTATGATTGTGTACAAAAATGTCAGTTATTGGCCTGTATACTAAAATACTTCAGAAGAGTACCCTGAAATTTACAATGGATTATGTTAATGTACCAGTGAAAACATCTCCTGAATTTAATGCCAGCTTATATACATGCAGCCTGATGGGATCTTCTAAGAGCATGTTACTATAAATTCATACTTAGTGTTTTGTGTTAAGTAACCTTGAACCTATGTATTTCCATTGAAAAGTCAAGTACAAAGAATAAAAAATAAACTGTAGTTTCTCGGAACATACATTAAAAAAAAATTAAAAATATTTTTGAAACATATTAAAATTGTGCTTTTAAAATTAGGATTATAATGTAACCTTAAATATACTCAACTTTGTAAAAATAGTATGAAATATGTATCTACTTTAAGCTTTCATGGATATGAAGTTATGGATACTGTACTCTTTAGACAAAATATTCTGTGGAATTATTCTCTGATGCTTCATTATTAGTTATAACTTGACAAAATCTAAAAAAAAAGAAGAAATGAATGAGAAAGCTTACCTAAGGAAAAGAATGTCATTCTTTTTAAGTTGTATAATTTAGAGGAAGATACTGATGATAAATTAAGGTATACTTTAAAATAGTCCAGATTTTCTTTTAGTGTAACAAATATAGTTTTTATTTAAAAACTGGCATTAAAAAAAGTTAGTGGGTGGGGAAGAAGGACATATTATAGATAAAAAAGAGAAGTAAGGCATTAAAAAAATACATTTTGAGGGCAATGCCTGTGGCTTGAGGATTAGGACGCTGGCCCCATATACCAGAGGTGGTAGGTTCAAACCTGGCCTTGGACAAAAAACTGCAAAAATAAGTAAATAAGTAAATAAATAAATAATACATTTTCAGATAAGCAGAGAAATTTAAACTCAAAGCAAATTTCAGATGATATTAAACAATTAAAGAATTGATCTTTTAAAAACCATTTATATATTTTTAATATACATTGGATTGTTATTAATCAAATAATATGATGTTTGTGATTTGCTAAGCATATCTATTAAGTCACATTAAACAGATCATAAAGGTATGCCCATATTTTTTAAAACATATGTAGCTGTTTGTTTCTTTATTTCTGACCCAAATGGAAAGACAGGTAATACCCTAAGTTAAGAATAGGGAGAGGGTAAAGAAGTTGAGTTTTAACTGAATAGATTTTTTAAATAAAAATCAATGGCATGTCTAAGCATAGTGTTACACGCCTACAATCTTAGTGACTTGAGAGGCCATGCTGGAAGGATCCCTTCAACCTAGGAGTTCAAGATCAACCTGGGCAACATAGTGGTGACTCAGGAGGTAAAAATTAAAGATGCACCATAGGTGTGGTCCCACCCACAGTGCATCTTTCAAGGGTACATACGAAATTTACTAAGTGTAGCTTATAAATGTCTTAACACAATGACTAAGAAAATGCCGTGAAGGCTATGTTAACCAGTTTGATGAAAATATTTCAAATTATATATAAAACCAGCTCAGTGTACCCCATGATTGCATTATTGTACACATCTATGATTTAATTAACAAAATAGAATAAAAGAAAAAGAGAATAAGAGCCCTGAGCTCCCATCTGAACTCTCAGCAGCACAGTCTGCCTGCTGGCCAAGCTGTGCAAACTCTGCGGTGTCTACTGTCCTGACCGGCAAAAAGTCCTTCAACAGATGTGGCCCCTTGACCTTGGAATTCTCAATCCGTGTAAGGAATAAACTCCTTAAAACTATTAAGAAAAGTGTACAATTGTTTTACAACAGCAAATAAGTAAGCGGGTGATGGATGTGTTAATCAGTTTGATGTCAGCATTTCACATAGTATACCAAATCAGTACACCAAACCCCATAAATACCTCACTGTACACAGTTATGATTTAATAAAAATAATAAGAAGAAAAAATAGAATAGGATACAATTTAAAAAAATAAAAATAAATAAATTGTGAACTAAAAAAATAAAAATATAAATGAATAAAATTTGGTGGCTTAAATAAATATAAAGAATATTATATTAACTGCTTAAATAACTCTTAAAATTATTATATTTACAGGCATTATGATATATGTTATGTGACATTTGTTATCTCTAAAATACTTAGGATTACCATATTAATAGCTTCTGGGTGAGTGAAATTTAAATATAAACTGTGGCTGATATTTTTGATAATCCTAACATAACAAATAAAAATGTATTAACATGTTTAAATACAAATATGGACATATTTTCTCTCAAGACTATTAGTAATAAAGGCATGGCTTAATGGGCAATATTAAAAGATGAATGAAAATTCAATATTCTATACTCTCCTGAAGTTAGGACATTCTGAGTAAATTCTATTAAAATTTGATACCTAGCCTAAAATATTTAAAACGGCTAAAAATGAGATTATAACTAATTAGCTACTAAGATAAATATTCCTGGAGTTATATCCCTGGATTACGAAGTTATAAGTAACTGGTTTCATCTTTCTCCTTAACAATTTACTTACATTCGAGAGGAGCAGAATAAGAACTTAGAGAGTCTTTCCCAATATGTTTCCAAGACTCTCTAAGGAGGGGAATGGATATAGCTACCTCTATGTCCCACATTCGTTCACATTTCCTTTTTCAAGATTCCATATATATTTGGAGACTTCATTATAAAGGCCTGATAAATAGTATAGCAAACTCATCCTAGGAAAATTGCTAAGTACCTGTACCTCATTACTGAATATCACTAATGGCCACTTTCCAAGTACTCTCCTGGAAAGCCATGTACCAAGGTAAATACCTAGACCAGCTTCAAAGCAATTTTGGAACTCTATTTCTGGTATAGCTATCAGAGCTGTCACCATATTACCCTTGCAGTTTTGAATATCATTAAAACGTCTTCCTTTCAATATTTCCTTTATCTGTGGATAAAGAAAAAAGTCTCTGGGGGCCACAGATCAGGTGAGTAAGGAGGCTTTTCTGATACAATTCTTTGATTACTGGCTAAAAATGCCATCAGGGACAGTGGCATGTGAGCTGGTACATTGTCTTGCTGCAAGAACCACACCATTTTCTTGTAGGATTTTAATTTAAGGTTTTCCTAACTGGTTCACTATTGAGTTTACTTGATCTTCTATGCTTCTCACAGTTAGGCAATGATTTTTGACTCACTAATTGATCAATTTTTACAATGTTTTCAACAGTTCTGCCCATTATTGGCCACCTTGACCTTTCTTCATCGGTGCTTTATCTCCCATCTGAAAAATGTTTAATTCATTTGTACACTGCTCTTTTCTTCATGGCATTATTCCCATACATTTGGACTAACATGTCCCTAATTTTACTTTTACTCTTGCCAAGTTTAACAAGAACACTAACGCTTATTCATGGCTCTGATTCAAGCTCCAACAATTCTCGAAACAGCACAAAAACATGTAACAACAATAATGCCACTCAGCAAGACACCACCACGTCTCAACAGAAACACAGCTTTGAGACATTGATATATCTATGTTATGAAACCTTACCATGTTTGTACAGTGCTGCCAGCATAAGCACATGGTGGCAAGTTCACAAAATTAATTGTCAAACCTCATATGTAAGTTGACATATATTTTTCTTTGTTTCATCCCATGGTGAAGAACTGGGATAATTTGGCCTAGACTTATTTATTATGTAATAATAAATTGGCATTGGGAATAATGTCAATGCACAGAGGTGTTAAAGTCCTAACATCCGTAGTGTGGAAATTTACAAGAAGCTAACAAAATAAATATAGACATTCTTAAATAGAGGGATTTAGTGCTACATATAAATCCAATGAGTCAATAAAAATTCAAGAACTCAAGGACAAAATTTTACCATTTTATCTTGAAATAATTATAGGGGCCTGAATAGATGTTTTACTAAAGAGGATATAGAGATGAGAAATGAACACATGAAGAAAAGGTCACCATCATTAGGCACTAGAGAAAGGAAATTAGAAGTACCACAGGACATGACTGACTATAAACCTATCAGAGTGGCTAAAAGAGAAAACGTCCCTAACCATTTCAAATTGGATTGCTTCATTGTTGAATTTAGGAAATTCTTTACATATTTTAGATACAAGTCCTTTGTTGAATATATGATTTGAAAATACCTTTTTCTAGTCTATAATTGGTTTTGTTATGTGGTTAAGAGGATATTTCACAGGGAAAATGTATTTAATTTTGATAAGGATAAATTTATCAATTTTGTTTTCATACATCGGAATTCTGGTGTCAAGTCATAGAGCTATTTCCTTTCTTAGTTTTACTTGCCAAAGATTTTCCTCCCATATAATTAAAGTTTTACATTGTACATTTAAGTCTATGATCCATTTTGAGTTAAATTTTGCATAAGGTCTGAGGTTTAGTTTGAGGTTCATTTATTTGTCTATGAATGCCCAGATGATCCAGTATCAACTGATGCAAAACCTAATCCTTGTCGATTAAATTGCTTTGCTTCTTTGTAAAAAAAAAATAATTGAGGATTATATGGATCTATTTCTGGATTCGTAAGTTTTTTATAAAGATATCTCTAAGGCATAATGTCACCCAGAAAATAAGAAATAAAGGCAGATAACCAATTTGCATTTAAGCAGAGAAAGGTTGATAAACTAGCCTGTACTTCCTGTAGCAATTTTAGGGTTTGCAGACAGAGCTTTTACTGGGAATAATCACATATGTGCAATATTACTGACTATATCAAGGTTCATTGTTGACCATGAAAATAATATAGATGCATAATTTTAATTTCCAATGCATAATTTCTATTTAGAAGCTACTGGCTTTTAAAAGCATGTTATATATCTGTCCTGAACCACAAATATATCTCCATTTTTTTCTATATATTTGTCAACTGAATGTTGCACAGGAAGCTCAGTTTCATTAAGTTTAAATCTGAGTTTATGATCTCCCCGTAAGTGTGAGACATATTAGTGGTAGACTTATTTTAAGTCTACTGTATAGCTGGTAGACTTATTTCTTCTACTACATTCATAATTTTAATTAGCAGTCCTTTTATTCACCCAGGCACCTAAACACAGGTCAAATGTAACTGTATCTTTTAACTTCAAACATTCAATAAGTCATAAACTGTTGCTAAAGTATCTCAAATAGCCCTTAATTCATGTCTATCAATTCCATTTTCTTTTTTTTTTTTTTTTTTTAGGTTGTTGCAGTTTGGCCAGGTTCAAGTCCACAAGTCTCGGTATATGGGGCTGGCAACCTACTCACTGAGCCACAGGTACCATCCCATCAATTCCATTTTCCAGTGCTTCAGCTTTAATTCAGATTTTTAATATTTATTTCTTCTACTGTTATAACAATATCATCTTGGCACTCTAAAACCATAGGCCATGTTCTTATTTGCTTAATTCTGATTTAGTCAATGTTTTTGTGCATGTGGCCTAAACATAAATCCTTAAGCCAAGTATGATGCTTCCATTTCATTATTTGTATTAATGAAGGTCAAGCTGCCCATTTCTAGTATCATTCCAAGTATAAAATTAAGTAACAATTGAAGAAAGTCACATGGTCCAATGGTCAGCATGTAACTGCTAACAAATCTTCAATATCTTTATTAAAGTTATTTAAAATCCTTACTGTTTGAAATCTATGTATATATTTAAATTAATTCTCCTCAATTTCCAAGACTAGCTTAAACTCCAACCCTATGAATTATTTTTACCCTTGTTGCTCCATAATAATTGAACTCTTTCACTAGATAAGCTGTTGTCTGTACTCCCTAGGTGGTTAGACATTTCCTCTTCCTTTCATAAAATAACATATAATATAGTATACGTAAAATTTTTGTATATTTCATTAATTTATTTTACTATTTTTTTTAACTGAACTATATGTCTAAACATCTGGTACCTAAGCTATTGTACAATTTCAGCACTTTAGTATCTATTGATTTAATAGAAACCTCAATAATAAAATATCATTGATTAAGATATACAAGATTAAAATTTGCACTATGACGCTTGGTTGAAAATTAGAAATAAATGACCTCTCTAAAATTAGCAGACATATTAAGATTAATTTTCCATATTTTTCTAATAATTTCTCTCACACTCTCTTATCACATATCCACTGTAAAATAACTAGCATAAACATATTTTCTTTCATTGTCTTTGTTCACATACTGCACTTATATGCAAACATATATCCTCAGAAAGCTCTCTTTGATTGATATTGCCTAAGGAGGAAAGTATTATAAACCATAATCCACAATGATCTTGTCCTTTTCTTTCTTTCTTTTTTTTCTTTTTGGTAATTAATGGATATATAAATACAAATTTTTGGAATTTCAGAGATCTAACAGTAGCTTCTCCATTTACCCATAGCCACACAAATAACATTATGTATGTTGGGAGTTTCTGAGAAGCTTCCTTTTCTCTCTTTTTGCCTTCATTTTCTAATTCTCATGCTATATATATATAATTTTTTTTTTAAACAGAGTCTCACTTTGTTACCCTCCATAGAGTGCTATGACATCACAACTCACAGCAATCTCCAACTCTTAGGCTTACATGATTCTCTTGCCTCAGCCTCCCAAGTAGCTGGGACTACAGGCACCCATCACAACGCCTGGCTATTTTTTGTTTCATTTTGGCCGGGACCAGGTTTGAATCTGCCACCCTCAGTATATGGGGCTGGCACCCTACTCACTGAGCCACAGGTGCCACCCCATGCAATATTTTCTATACCTCAAAAGTCTAATAAAACATAGGACTGCTATTTGTCATATGCCTATATAATCAAAAGTTAAAATTTATAATACATATCTTTATTATTACTTGCTTTTGGAAATATGGTTTTTACACCAAATTTCTCTAGATTTTTTATTTACTAATAATGGAAATACTTTAATTTGATATAGTTTTAATTGTTTGCTTTTGTGGTTTTATAAATAATGTCAAATTTATCAATTATGATCTCATTACTCTGAATTCAGATTGTTCCCTTTTTTTCTATACCATTGTAGCCATCAATGTTTGAACACACATATATAATTAATGCTTTACTTTCTTTTTAAAACTTTTTAACCAGGAGCATAACTGATAACTGAAAGAAAACATGACCAAAATTTTGGTATTTTGATAACATTTGGTATTTTAATAACATTTATATTTACCTCAACATTAAATGATAGCATTCCTAAATAGCACTTTGAAAGTTTGGTGGTGATAAAATAATACAGCAATCTTACCTACATTTTCATTCCTCTTCTTTACAGAATCTCTGATAAAATAAATTTTAAACAGCTTTTGCTGTTTTTCCTCATTTGAATTTCTTTTTTTATAAGTTTGCCTGATTTTCTGTTGGGTTGCATGTTGGGTTGTGGGTTGTATTGTGTCAGTCTGGCAGGTTTCCCTGTATTTCCCAGAATCCTTTTTCTTACATATTTCTTGATAGTGTAAACCGCACATGAGATTCTTGAAGATCTGAAAAATAGAATGAAAGTAACAACAATTTTGTAGTTCACACTCACTACACCAGATCTGGTGATATTCTTATATATATGATCTTATTATAAAGTAGCAGCTGGACATGCACCTGTTCTTTTATCCTTCAAATTTCCTATCAGCTTCTTAAACTAATGGGCCAGACATGTATGTCTCTGTGACAATGGGTCCTGGACTCTTCAGGTTACTCACACATAGGTAACTACAAAAGTTCGGAGATACACAAAAATCAAGAATCATAAAATCCATCCAGATGGAAACAAACGAAGCCCTCCCAGCAAAAATAATAATCTTATCATGTTGAAAATTGCATGATGAATCAGAAAGGATACTGTCAATTATGTTTCTTGAAAATGAAATATAAACTAACACAGTCAAAACTTTCATAGTTTCAATATTTCATACGGGGCTAAATTAATTCACACTGGATAGAAGATTTAAATCTAAGACACTAAATGATAAAAACTCTAAAAAGAACATGAGGCAGAAACTCTTAATAATATTAGCCTTGATAAAAATTTATGAGGAAGATCCCGTTGGCAATTGTAGCAGTGACTAAAATAAATAAATGGTACCTGATCAAGATACAAAGCTTCTGCACAGGACACAATCAACAGAGCAAATAGATGACCTTAAGAATGGAAGAAGATATTAGCATGTTATAATTGGATAAAGGGCTAGTGATAGAATATACAAAGAATTAAAGTGAATCAACAAGAAAAGAGCAAACAACCTCATCAATCAATGAGTGATCATCCGTAGGGCAAGTGACATGAACAAAATCTTTTCCCAAGAAGACACACAATGGCCAACAAACACATGAAAAAATGCTTGTCATCCCTAATCATCCGAGAACTACAACCAAAACCCCCCTCAGATATCACCTAACCTCAGTGAAAAGAACCCACATCACAAGTTCCACCGGTGCAGATTCTGGAGTGGGTGTGGAGGGAGGAGAGCAGTTATGCACTGTCGATGGGAATGCAAACTAGTATAGCTTTTTTGGAAACAAGGTTAGAGAATTCTCCAATAATTAAAAATTGACCTTCCATTTGATCCTGCAATCTCTTTCTTCTACCCAGAAAAAAAGAAATCATTTCACCAGAAAAACATTGGCACTAGAATGTTTATAGAAGCTCAGTTCACAATTCCTGAATGGGCAATAAAGTCTGATATATGTGCACCCTGGAATAATATTCAGCCATAAAGAAGATGAAAACTCTGCATCTTTTGTATTTACCAGGATGAATTTGAAAAAAAAATCTCCTAAGTAAAGTACTTCAAGAATAGAAAATCAAGCATTCCATGGACTCAATTCTAAGTTGAAAGGCTCAGATGAGAGAAAAGCACAATTAAATTCAAGAAGCAGGGGTGGGGGGGCAAAGTGTTCAGTGAGTTCCCAGGTAATGGATATAATGTTAGGGTTTACAGGACACCTCCTGGGTAAAAGACTCAACTACAACTCGAATTTTACATACGGTTAGGTTACAAATTCAGAGAATGCAACCTAACCGTATGTAGCCTCATATTAACACCCACGCCCCCATCAAAAGACAAAGTTTCTAGTGACCCACATTAGGAATGGACACAAGTTTCACTTTTTACTGGAAGGATTCCATCCTGTGTATTCCAGCCTGTATTTGAGCTTCCCCAGCGTATAGCCTTTCCTTTCCAATTACACCTGCCCTGTGGACATGAACCTCCAGAATCAGACATAAAGAAAACAATGTGATACACAGGGATCAGTCAGCTTCTAACATAGCATAAGATCAAATCCACAGTGTAAACACATATGTCTTTGTGGCTCTATGATTAATGCCTGCCTAATGTGGGTGTTTTGCAACTATTGTCAATTTCTTTTTTTTTTAATAATTTTATTGAATCATAATTCTGTACATTGGTGCAATCATAGGGCACGATTCATATACATTCAGAAATGTTTTCATCGTACTGTTACAGATAGCCTTCATGGCATTTTCTTGATCACTATATAAAGAC
>CAUYON010203737.1:0-13323 GCA_963573935.1 Arctocebus calabarensis | reverse complement strand
GGGAAGAAGAATGCCCCAGGGGAATGGAAGCCATACTAGAGAATATTATAAATGAAAATTTCCCAAATATCACCAAAGATTCTGACACTCTCCTTTCAGAGGAATTTCGGGATCCAGGTTGCCTCAACTCTAATTGAGCTTCTCCAAGACACATAGTGATGAACCTGTCCAAAGTCAAGACAAAAGAAAAGATTCTTCAAGCTGCCAGGAGTGAGCGCCAGTTGACCTACAGGGGCAAATCTATCAGGGTCACTGCAGACTTCTCCAGTGAAACTTTCCAAGCAAGAAGACAATGATCATCTACCTTTAACCTATTTAAACAGAACAATCTCCAGCCCAGAATTCTATATCCTGCTAAGCTAAGTTTTAAAATTGACGGAGAAATCAAATCATTTACTGATATACAAACATTGAGGCAATTCGCCACAACAAGACCAGCTCTATAGGAAATACTTCAACCTGTTCTACACACTGACTATAACAATGGATCAATAACAAAATAAGAACTCAGAAATTAAAGATCAGAGCCTAACTTCCACACTGATGCAAAAGATAAAACTAAGCAATGGACTCTCACAAAAAAATTACATTTTATAGATTTTTGGAAGCCTAGAATAAAGATACCGTCTTCTTTCCTGGATAAAAAAAAAAAAAAAAAAGAGTGGCTCGGCGCCTGTGGCTCAATGGGCTAAGGCGCCAGCCACGTACACCTGAGCTGGCGAGTTCGAATCCAACCCAGGCCAGCCAAACAACAATGGTGGCTGCAACCTAAAAAAAAAAAAAAGAGTGAAGCCAGGGTGTTCAATCTGTGACCTGCAGACTTCATGCTGATTATTTGAGAACTGTTTTGCTTATTCATGGTGTACCATATTGGGAAAAGAATGCATGAACCTTTTTTTTTTCCTCATCCACTTTCTGATGTTTATGTATTTAATGTGTGGCCCAAGGCAACTCTTTCTTTTTAAAATTTTCAGCAGAGAAAAAAAATTGTTGGACACCCATGGTAAAGGAAACTTTTGAAAAAGTAAAAAGATGACCCAGATTTCTATTACTTAATTTAGGTATCATGACCCATCCAGTAAGACAACTCTTATGAAACAGGAGGTTTCTCTTTCCCTATTTTAAACAATTTTTAGGTACAGTTTACTTTTGGGGAATTTGACTATTTTCTAAAGCTCAAGAGGGTGTGGTGACTATTAAAACAGACAGCTGTTTGTTGGTTTTATGTAGAAGTCATACAGGCTTGGCAAAGCATTAAGTATAGGGAATTCAACATTACTTGTTGATTTAATATTCCCAGTACTTTCATACTGAAAGTATTTTAAAAAGCTAGTAAGAGATAGCTGCAGCAGGACTAAGCATGGATTGTGAGTTTTGGATGGACTGAGAGCCCTCCTGAGGTGGTACCGCTTGTTAGTAGTGATTCCAACAAGAGGACATGTGAGCCGAAGAGTGTGATGTGATCCAGTTAGAATAACCAAGGCTGTGAAAATTAACTGTAGAAGTGCAAATCTATACAGAAGTAGCTGTAAGCCCATACACTATTTAAAGTGTTCTAGGATATTAAAGAAATAAGTTATCAACATTTGTGCAAGAACTCAGGACCACTATTTATATTTTAAACATTAAAGCTAAATAGATATGATTTGGACATTGAAAGGTTAATGCCAAAGACACTGGTCTGTCTGGCATCAGCCAGGAGGGCACCAGTGTATGTGATCCCAACTAACACTGGTTGAGATCTTCCTACATAGGAGGCACTGGTGAAGGTCACTTAATCTTTTTTAAAAATTGTGTTAAAACAATTGTAAGAGGGACTTTACCTAATAAATACAATCAGTGTAAAAAAAAAAGAATAAAGCAATTAAAATGTGGAAATTAATACCTAAAAAAAAATTGTGTTACAAAATACATGACATGAAACTTACCATCTTAACCATTTTGAAGAATACTGTTCAGTGGCATAAGAACATTCACATCGCTATGTAACCAATCTCCAGAAGTTTTTCATCTTTCAAAACTGAAATCCTGGTGAAACTTATTAAAGGTAGAGTATTAATGTCTTTATATAGTGATCAAGGAAATGCCATGAAGGATATCTGTAACAGTATGATCAAAATATTTTTGAATGTATATGAATCATGCCCTGTGATTGCACCAATGTACATAATTGTGATTCAATAAAATTATTAAAAAAAAAAATAAAAAATAAAAAAAAAAAGAATTAAACAAAAGTATAATGTGATACAGTATAAGCCAGACACTCAAGATAGGTATAATAGGGTTATTATAAAACATGTTTTTAAAAACACAATACCTAGGATCAGCATTCACATTATATAAATTCAGATTTCGGTAAGCCTTTTTAAAGGTTGCTCCAGAAAGAATCAGAATCAAATGCCTTCAAGACACCAAACATAAAGGATTAAGCTGAACAGTATAAGAATATAAGAAATGTAATGTCATCCATGGGAAATGAGAGAGTTCAAGCTCCATCTGAAGACATCTCATTTGAAAAAATAAATAAGGAAAACCATGCTATAAACCTATGGAAAACCACATTAGACATGGCTAACACCTGCAGAACCTCAGTCACAAACTCTGCATCTAAAGCCTCAATAGCCCAAGTGCCTATTGGCCCATGAATGGATTAACAAATTGTGGTATATGCCCAGTGTGGAATACTATGCACCTATAAACAGATGGAGACCTCATATCTTTTATGTTTACCTGGATGGAGCTGGAGTGTATTCTTCTTAGGAAAGTACCTCAAGAATGGAAAAAATTTATCCAATGTACTCAATCCTACTATGAAATTAATATATAGGCACCTATACATTCATAGGAATGATTAAAACATAACTATAGTCCAGAAAGTAGCAGGGAAGAGGAAAAAAGGGGAGGGGAGGGTGAGGTTAGGGAAGGGAGGGTATTTTGGGGGACCTCACCTAATGTGCATAATGCAACAGTATATTTCAAAACTATTAAGAAAGGAGCATAATTGTCTTACCATAACAAATAAGTGAGGCGATGGAGGTGTTAATCAGTTTGATGTAAGGATTTCACATTTTATATCTAATCAGTACACTGAACCCCGTAAATGCATCAATGTATACAGTTATGATTTAATAAAAAGAAATAAAATGAAACAAAGTGCAAAAACACTCCAACAAATTAGAGCCCTGGACCAGATAGCTTCACTGGCCAATTCTACCAAACATTTAAAGAATAATTAACAACAATCTTTCTCAAGCTCCTGCACAAAAAAAGAAGGAAAAAAAAAAATCTCCTCACTACTCTATGAAGCTGGTATTATCTTGATAGGAAAACAAAAACACCACAAGAAAGGAAAATGACAGACTAATCCACCTTTTACATATAGATGTAAACATGAGCCATCATGCCCAATCTTTAACATAGATGCAAAAATCCTTAACAAAATAGTTACAAATAGAATCCAGCCACCTATTAAAAGGCCTATATTCCACGGGTGCTCACACATAGGGTGCAAGGTTTAGGGACACCACTCACGTATTATATATACACCATCCTTCTGATTTTCACATAGCACACAATTTTACTGTGTAGAAACAATTTCAAAACTGTAAAAATTAAAGAACTTTATAAATATTAAAATAGAGAAGTGAGCTAAGGTAAGATAACACATTCTTTTCTTTTTTTTCCAAATACTATATTCAACCCATAATACCATAGTGAGATTCAAGAATATAAAAACTAGCAAAATTGCTCAGTCCCTACCCTCGAGGAGCTTCCTTTTGTAGGGTAACAAAAAACAGTCAGATGAAGAAAAGCGAACCTGTAGCATTACAGGAGAAATAGGGTTCCTATTTTTAAACAAGTTCCTCTAATAAAATGGCATTTATGCAAACCAAAATGAAATAAAGACAATAACCATTTGAATATCTAGCATGAGATGATCCTATCCAGAGAGAAAAGTGCACTGATGTTTTGTGTGACTCTGGGGTAGTGCAAGAAGGCCAGAGAGGCTGTAGGGTGACTAACAGGCAGTGTCAGGAAATGTGTTCAGGGAAGCTGTTCAGGGCCCATGTATATATCCAAAGAAGCTTCTGATATTCATGGAAAGAAAATACAACTACAGGGTACAAGGGGAAACAGAGAGATCAACTAGAAGTCTATTGCCATAAACAAAAAGAAAAATGAAAGGGGCTGGAATTAAGAAACCATGATGGAATTGATGAGAAATACTAATGTATGGGATATATTAAGTGGTGCTGAGAAAATTTGCTGATTGGACATGAGGTGCAATAAAAGGAGAGTCACAAAGACTTCAATATTTAGATCAGAACAAATAATGTAATAGAGTTGTTAAACAATGTGTCAGGAAAGACACAGGAGACACCAATTCAGGACTGGAGAGAAATCCGGAGTTTGATGTGAGACATGCTGAGTTCTAAATGGCTGTTAGATGACAACACTGGGAGATGAAGAATGCAGGTGGGTACAGGAGTCTGGAGTTCCCTGACGCTGTTAGGACAGAGATGAAATTAAGTTAGTCGTAGACCTGGAGATGTTAATGTATTTAAACTCACAGGGCTTGATTAGATCACCTAAAGAGTTCCTTAGTTTAGACAAAACATTTAAAAGTGGGCCCAGAGGCACTCAGATAGTTAAAGGTCTGGTGACAAGGAGGATGAAGCAAAGGAGAGTTAGAAGGTGTAACGAAGGGAAGGCAGTGCGAGCAGACGTAGAAATAACATGTGTTAAACCCAACTAGAAATTCTAGAATGATGATGACTTAAGGTTGACTCGTTAACATTCACATTATGGGAGTCATTGGACAACTTGGCAAGTAGTTGCACTAAAACATCACAGTTAGAACACAAAACCTGAGTGGGACGGGTTCCTCAAACACTGGGTGAGTAGGAACTGAAAACACAATTATAGAGACTTTTTTGAGCAAAGTCTCAGCAGGACATATGTTGGAGGTAGATAGGAGATCCAAAAAGAATGCTAAAGTTTTATAACAAATGCATTGATGTGACCTGTTTATAAATAGTTGGGAATAACCAAGCAAGAGGAAAAATTGCTGAGAAGGAAAATGTGTATGTACTTATTTTCCCTTTTTGGATGAATAATATTCGATCACAGGGATGTGCCATACTGTGTGTTTGCATTTACCAGTTAATGGTCCTTTGAGTTGTTTATGCTGTTTGTCTTGTTGTGTTTTGTTTTGGTCAATTAAAGACTAATACCAGTAACATTCACGAACAACATTCCATACCAACATTTATGAACAAGTACTTAAGTGTTTTTTATGATCTAATGATCTGGTGTAAATAACTGGAAGTGGAATTGCTTGGTCATATCATAAATATATTTTTAACATTTTGAAGTGTTGCAAAACCATTTTCCAAAGACCAAAGTGGCTGCAACATTTTGGATCTCTCGCCAGTAACCTATGATGGTTCCGATTTCTCTGCTTCCTTGCCAATAATTTACTGTTATGGCCTATCTTTTTTATTAATGACGTCCTAGTGTGTGAAATGGTATCTAATTATGCTTTTTATTTACATTTCCCTAATAAGTAATATGTTAGGCATCTTTTCATGGGGTATTGGCCACTTGTATATAATCATTCAAAACTAAGTGTTCATAGCTGTTCCTGTTGTAAATTGGGTTGTCAACTTTTCATTGTTGAGTTTTGTAAGTTCATTACACAAAAGTATTCTAAATACAAGACTCTGATCCGGTATACAATTTCCAGATACCTTTTCGCTTTCATAATGGGATATTGTAAAGCACAGAGTTTTTGTTCTTTTTCAAAAATGATTGATGAAATGAAGTCTTTTCTTTTTCATTTGTCACTTGTGCTTTTGGCATCATCTAAGAGTTTATGAGTTCCTTCTAAGAGTTTTAAAGCTTTAACCTTTACATTTACATCAATGTTGTACTTTGAGTTAAATTTTGTGTATGCCGTAAAAGTTGGATTCAAATTTATTCTTTTACAAAGGGATATACAGTTGCCCCAGGACCATTTGTTGAAAAGAATATTACTTCCTCCATGAATTATCTTAGCAGATGTGTCAAAAATAAACTAGCCAAAAACATAACTGGTTATT
Source organism: Arctocebus calabarensis (assembly GCA_963573935.1). Lineage (NCBI taxonomy): Eukaryota > Metazoa > Chordata > Mammalia > Primates > Lorisidae > Arctocebus > Arctocebus calabarensis. The sequence continues at coordinate 7,222 of CAUYON010203737.1, read as the reverse complement.
CATGGACTTTCTATTCTATTGCATCGTTTCTATGTATCTACTCGTAACACCACCTGTACCACACTGCCTTGATTCCTATAGCTTACAGTGAGTTCAAAGAATTAACCTATTAATTTTGTTTTTTAAGCTAGTTGGTCATTCTGGGCCTCTTGCATTTCCATGCGAATTTTAAGACCATATTGTCAATTTCTGGAAAAAAGGAATCTAGACAAGAGATTTATTTAATTTATTGATCAATTTGATATCAACATCCTAACCATATTAAATTCTGATTTATTTACATAATAAATCCTTCCATTTATTTACAAGGTCTTCCTTAACTCATTTTAATGATGTTTTTAGGTTCCTTAGATAAATATCACACTTCTCTTATTAACTTGTCATATTTATTTCTCAGAATTTTGTTCCTTTTCATACTATAATACATGATTTTTTTCTTAATTTCTCTTTTGAATCACTCCTTGCTAGCATATGAGAATGCAGTTTATTTTGAACATTAATTTTCTATTCTGCAACAATCCCATGCTCATTTTTGAGTTCCAGTACTTGTATTTATATATGTACATTCATGCGTGTGTGTCTCTGTATTCCTTATGATTTAGAACATATAAGATCATGTCGTCTATGAATAGGTATAATTTTATTCCTTTCTCTCCTGTTTGGATATCATTTTTTTCTAGTTCAATCAAAGTGAAAAAAGTCAAAATCCTTATCTTATTTCTGATTTTAGGGGAAAACTATTCTGTTTTTCACCACTAAGTATGATGTTAACTTTGGGGGTTGTGTAAATGGTCTCTATCAACTTGAGAAAGTCTCTCTTCTTATTTTGTTAGATGGGTTTTTTATATATATAATAGAAGGGACTTAGGGTTTTTTATAATTGATTTTACTACATTTACTGAGATTATCATGCCATTGTACTGTATATGTGATGCATTAAATAATTTCCAATGTCAAGCCAACCTTGCATACCGGGATAGGTTCAACTTTATTATGACATATAATCCTTTATTGATGTTGCTGGAAAAGGTTAATTTTCTATTGAGGATTTGCATCTATATTTGTGATATATCGACTATCATATTATTTTTTGTGATGTCTGTCAGTTTTAGTATCAATAGATGAAAATGAATAGATAGAAACTCATAAGATGAATTCAGAAGTGTTAGCTCCTCTTCTTGAAAGAAATTGTGAAGGATTAATATTAATTCTTCCTTGAATATTTGCATAATTCACTAGTAAATTAATCTGGAGCTGTAATTTTTATTTGTATTATTACTAACTCAAACTTTTTATGGGTCTATTCAGATTCCCATTTATTTTTGAGTAAGTTTTAGCAGTTTTATGTCTTTCTAGGAACTTGTCCATTTCATCCATGTCATACAATCAGTTGATGTGCGATCGTCAAATTGTTTCTTATTCTCCTTTTTCTTTCTGTAAGTTTGGCAGTGATGTCTCCTTCACTCCTAAAGTTACACTCCTAAAATAGTTTGAGTCTTTGCTCCTTTTTTCTTGATCAGTCCAGCTAGTGATTTGTAAATTTTGTTGATCTTCTAGAATGATACACTGTTTGGGTTTATTATTATACTATTCTGTATTTCCCTTATTTTCACTTAGTATTTATCATTATCTCTCTTGAATATGCTTTTTATTTTGTTCGCTCTTCTTTTTTAATTTTCTTAGGACAGAAGGCTCGACTATTGAGATGAGATATTTCTTCCTTTTTAATACAGGTGTTTGCAGATTTAAAATTCCTACTAAGAGTTGCCTTTGCCGCATCCCAGGTGCTGGTGTTGTCTTTTTGTGTTCATTTATCCCCACATCGTTTCTACTTACCCTTCTGATTATCATCTTTGATCCTTTGCTTACTAAAACGTGCTGTGTAATTTACCCATTTTAATACTCTCCCTAATTGTCTTCATTTTCTTGATTTTAAGTTTCATTCCATTAGGGCTAAAGAACATCTTCATATGATTTCAATCCTAAATATACTGAGATTTTATGATCTAAAACAGATCTAACTTGGAGAATGTTCCATGTGCATTCAAAAGAATGTATATTGTGTTGTTGGGTTTGGTATTTCATAAATGTCTGCCAAATGTAGCCAATTTACAACATTGTTCAAATCTTTGTTGATATTCTGCCTCTTGTTTTATCCATTATTGAACAAAAGATATCAAACTCCTGAGATGAGTCTACCCATCTTGGCCTCTCAGAGTGCAGGGATTACAAGCATGAGGCACCATGCCCCTCCACTAACATCTTTTTTTGTTTTCTCTTTTCTCATATAGCCACTCCAGCTCTCTCTTCATTACCGTTTGCATGGAATATCTTATTTTATTATTTACTTTTTTGTCTATTTGTATCTTGCAGTGCAGAGTGTGTCTCCTTTAGACAGCATAAAATTTGATTATACTTTTAAGAAAAACCCATTCTGCCAATGTCTTCCTTTTGATTGGAATATTTTGTCCATTTACATGAATATAATTACAGGTAAAGTGTGGTAAGTTCTAATATTTGGCTTTTGTATATGTCTTAGATACTGTTTGCTCCTTTATTTTTTTCAGTGCTGCCCTCTTCTGTGTTAAAAAGATATTTTCTAGTTACCATTTGAATTCATTTGGTGTTTCGTTCTTTCTATTTTTTACATAAAATGTTTTCCTAGTGGTTTCTTTGGGGATTAAATTAACATATTAAATGACAATAATCTAATTCATATTTAAACTGTATTAATTTCAATAGATTATAAAAGTGCTTCATCATATTTCTATTCACTCCACTTGTTTGGATAGATACAATAAATATACATTGTATCTTTATAAGTCATCATTGATCAGCACAGTTTTATAATCATTTTTGTACGCAGGTGTCTTTTAAACCAGATAGAAGGTGACAAGAATTATGACGAAGTACATTTATATCATTTTTTTGTAAATACCTACATAGTCACTTTTACTGTTGCTCTTTATTTCTGCTGGTGAACTTGTATCATCTTCCAGAATTGCGTTGTTCCTGTCCAAAAGACTTCTCTCTGTGTATCTGTGAGTGAACATCTGCTTGTGATAAATTCTTTCAGTTTTATTTCTCGGAAAATCTTAATTTCTATATTTCTGGAAGTATACTTTTGCCAAATACAGAATGCTTACTTAATGGTCTTTATTTTTCATCACTTTTAATATGCTAATGTGAGTCTCCTAGCCTCCTTGGTTCTGATGAAAAAAGTGATATTACTCTTGTTGAAGATTGTGACAAGTCACTTTTGTTTTGCGGCTTTTAAAGTTTTTGTTTTTGCACTTTGATAGTTTGACTATGATGTGTCCAGATAGTACGGCTTTAAATATATGCTATTTGAAAAGCCGTGAACTTCTTACATGAGCAGAATAATGTTTCCCATCATATTTTGGGAGATTGTCTATTACTTTTTCAAGTTATTTATTCCTTTTATTTTTCTTTTCTCCCTTTTGGGATATCCAAATATGTGCCTGAGCGTGCATGTTGGTATGTTTGAAAATATAGCACAGGTTTCTGAGGCTTTATTTTTATGCATTTATAATTTTTTGCTCACGAGACTGAAGGATATCCATTGATATTTCCTCAGTATAATGGTCTGCATGATTTTTAACACAAATTTCAAATATGCTCACAAAGAGCTTTCCTAATTAAAGATTTTATGAAAATATATACTCATTTTCTATAAAAGTTTTACTATACTTAACTTTTATTTAGTTAATTTTTTATTTTTTCTTTGGGTTACAATGTTTTTAATTTTACAAACCCTTGTGTCTGGGGCTTTCAGTGGCTCACAGCAAGGGAGCCTCTCTGCCATACAGAAAACCTCAACCCTTAATTAGGCCGTCTGCACTGGATTCAGGCGGTTTTCTGCAGGAAAGGGCGGAAAGGACGGTGCTTGGTGCAAAGCAAGGCGGGGCCCTGTGGGACACGGAGCACCTGCCATCCGCCGGAGGCAACCCGGGCTCTAAGTGCTACCCCGTCATTCCGCCTGGGCGGGTTCCTCACGTAGAGACTGCAATCATAGACCCACACACCGTAGCTTCCCCACATTGGCTTACATTTGTACCTCAAGTAAGTATTTGGTCCATTTAGAAATAGTTAATAAATAAAATAAGGAAAAGATAAAGTTTTATCTTATTTCCAAATAGTCATGTTTCCATTCTGAATCTGTTAGGAAATAACTCAATCTCCTCTCTCCTATTTAAGGAGCAGAAGAAATTTGAATGCCATCACTTGTTTGATATATACATATATGATATATGACTACACATTTCAGAATTCATTATTTGGGACTTTATAAAAGCCTCAATTGAATATGATAAAATATAGTAAATAATCCAGATAATAATAATAATATTATTACACACAATATTTATTGAGAACTTAATAATTCCATTTGCGTAATATACATTGTTTCTGACCCAAATAACACTTCTCAAATTAATAACTATAATTATTTTTTTAATTATTTTTTAATTAAATCATAGCTGTGTACATTAATACATTTATGGAGTACAATGTGCTGGTTTTATATATAATTTGAGATACTTACATTACACCAGAAAGTTTATTGGACCCCAATTCATAATTGCTAAGTCATGGAAAAAGCCCAAGTGCCCATCAACCCACGAATGGATTAATAAATTGTGGTATATGTACTCCATGGAATACTATGCAGCCTTAAAAAAGGTGGAGACTTACCTCTTTCATGTTTACATGGATGGAGCTGGAACATATTCTTCTTAGCAAAGTATCGTAAGAATGGAAGAAAAAGTATCCAATGTACTCAGCTCTACTAATTAGTATAATTCTAATTTTTACTTTATAAAAATGATGTTACAGCAATCTTTCCTCTTCCTCACAGTCACATAGGGCATACTTGAAGTTTTCTTCATAGTAATGTGACCATGTGATACTCTATGAAATGTGGGTAGAATTATTTTGTGTATTTTTCATGTTTCCCAGAAAATATTCCAAGAGGATCCCTCCATGCTCTTAATCCTTACATATTAGTGTAATAGTGTTGATGATGTGACCCTAAAAACTACAAGTTCAAGATGACAGAGATGCTATTATCCTTCACCTCTGAAAAAGTTCTGGTAGGGAAGTATCCCCCCCCGCTGCCTTTCCCTGGAACTTCCCTGGATTAGTGAGACATACATTGCTATTTTATTTAGCAACATTGCATTCCAGGCCCATATTGAGAAGATCAAGTGAAATGATGATGTAAAATGACATAAAACACGTGGTCTTGTCTTCATGAACAGGAAGTAGACAGTAAAAGAAAAGTTACAGGTTAGAAATCTGGAGACCCATTTTGCACAAAGGACAAGTATTTTGTTAAACTAACACCTGTGACAATGTGAAAATCAGCTCTACCTTTAGCCTTAGGAATAATTATTGTAAAAAGATAATTATCCGTAAGTGTGAACACTTTGGCTTGGTATCCCAGCGTGGAGAGGAGCTTAGGGAAGCAGATTCCTTAGTAAAGTGAAGAATAAACTTCTCAAAAGGTTAGAGGAAATAACTCATTTTGGACCCAAAGGGCAGAAGATGAGAATGGAAAAGCCTAGGAGCGACAAAGTCCTTTGAAGACTTCCTAAGCCCCACCGTGATCAGATAAAGGTCTTATCTTCCTGCTTAAAGCTATTTTTTTATACAGTCTAAGAGTGATTGCCATTAAGTAGCTAGTTGGAAAAGTGATAGCACCAGAAACATTAAAAATAAATAATTATTGAGAATTATGTCTATGACAGTTATCCAACTTTGGGTGAGTTACTAGTACCTGAAACTATCTACTAGTGAATAAATCATTAGTCCAGCATAATTTTAAGGTATATAATATTGCCAGAGTAACAAGAGGACTGACCTAAATAGATCTGTAATACTTTTTGTTTAGGCTGTAAATAAACCATGGGCTTCTAACCTCGAGCCCCTAGGAAGCAGAGAGTAGAAGCTGTACTAGCCTCTCAGGCAGCCTGATCACCTAATGACAAGTAAACAGGGACAAAGCTGGGCCGCCAAGGACACTGAGGTTTATTTTTGATAAAATATTCAGGTTCTTATCCAAGAATCCTCTTTCATTGCCAGGGCAGGCTTCTTCATAATGCCCGACCTACAGAATAGTACCACTCTCTTCCTGACACTCACGAGGCTACTGTTTTCCCATTCCCATCTTTCCAATTCATTATTTTTGCATGACTACCTTTTCCCCAATTTGGTGTCACTTATGGAGTTTGCAGACGTGGCGACTTGCCATTTGAGCACAGAAGCAGCTGCTGGCTGACCTACAGAGAATGTGGGCCTACGAACCACAGGGCGTTCATTCACGTGGGGCTGGATGTGGCTTCCTGCTTCCCACAGAATTTTCTGTAGCCATTTGAGTGATGTAAAGCCAGTGAGCTGTAAACAGAAATGACCATGTCACTTAAAGGCCGAGCCCATAACAATTTCTTCTCCTTACTGCTGGGGGAGGCACTGATGTCCACAGCAACCTGGAAGTCCAGGGCTGGAGCTAAGGAGTCTGCGGCCATCCCAGGCTGACTGCGTGCAATTTCTGGGCTTCCTATGGACCCGCTCCCTGGGAGACTTCATTTCTGGCAATTACATTTCCATTTTTTGTTTTGACTTCCGGCCTTTTTTATTTGTTTGTAATAGCAGTATGACTATGTACTATTTTAGGCTTCAACTAATTTAAACAATTCCAAATACAAAGCCATTTATCTGCAAATGCTATAGCATTAAAACACTGAATTATATTATGAGTAAAAAAAGAAAAATTAAAATGTATATATTTTACTGTATTTTAATTCCAACATATGTATTTATTACATTAAAAATGAAAAGAAAATCTAATTATTTAAATATTTCTTTTCCTTTATTTGAAATGGTCATATACTTTAATAAATGTATAAAATGTTCTGTTTTTGCTAGGCAGTTTTATTTTATATAAAAAAAAAGTCAGTCTAACTCTTCAGGATAGGAGAATATACGTGTTTATTTTATTTACATTAATTTTCATTTGGTGAATAACTATAACACTAACTGTTTTTTTTTTTTTGTTTGTTTGTTTTATTTATTTTTTTTAATAATTTTATTGAATCATAATTATGTACATTGGTGCAATCACAGGGCACGATTCATATACATTCAGAAATATTTTGATCATACTGTTACAGATATCCTTCATGGCATTTCCTTGATCACTATA
>CAUYON010203733.1:0-10981 GCA_963573935.1 Arctocebus calabarensis | reverse complement strand
GTATCAATGTCTTTATATAGTGATCAAGAAAATGCCATGAAGGCTATCTGTAACAGTACGATCAAAATATTTCTGAATGTATATGAATCGTGCCCTATGATTGCACCAATGTACATAATTATGATTCAATAAAATTATTATTAAGAAAATAACAATAATAATAATAATACATCAGATCTTAACAGATAGTGCTAATGACAGCTTGGAGAAGGAACTGAAGAAATTAGTGATTTGGAGTACAGATATTAATTAAAACATTTTTGCAGTAAATGTAGGCAAAAGATGATCCAGTTTGAAGAAGAGTATATTAGTCAAAAATTGGGCTTCTGAGGCTGAGCAACCTTGTTAAATCGATCCATTCTAGAATTGTCTTGAGCATTTAATATGAATTTTTCTAAAGCAGTTGTCCCTGTATCTGAGAAATGTTAAACCTTCAAAAGTATCAATCATTTTTATTCTATTTTAGAAATAGAAAATGAATGTATTTATTTAAAACATTTCTTGAGGACTTTTAGTGCCAGAAACTCTTCTAAGAAGTGGGCTACTGCAGACAATAGTAACAACAAAAATTAAGTCTCTTCTCCCAAGGGACTTACATTCCAGAGTGGGGACATAATTGATTAAAAAGAAAAAAATACCACAGACATGCTGCATTTTGGGCTGTGGGTATCATAAGTGAGAGCAACAGATGAAAGAGCTAAGATGATGCTGAGATTTCGACCTCAAGCAGCAGTGCAAAGGCATTGGCTTGTTGTTAGCCAAACAAGAAAGCAGTTTGAGAAGCACACCAGCAGAGTTGGGGAGAGGGACAGAATGTGACTTTGGTCTAGAACACTCTGAGATACAGATGTCTATATGTCCAAGTAAAGATGGTGGGATCAGAAAATTGGCATCTGTCAATGATTTGCTGTAACAGGAAACAATTGTGTTTGAAAGATGCTTGTTTCTCTCTCCAACCAGCAGCAGAATGCTGGGACATGCTGAGCTGAACATGTGCTGAAAAGTATTCTTAATGGTTAATGTATCTTTTGCAGAAAATTCTATTTGTAACCTTGTGACTAATTTTTAATAAGATTATGATTGATTCCTTTAGCTTCTCATCTTTAATATTATTTGACTAAATTTCCACTCAGGTGCAGTCAAACCTTGACTTGTTTGTCAAATTTGGGTTTTCAGGTTCCCCTGGGTAGGAGCAGTATTAATTGCCTTTCCTTTCTAATTATAGCTCTGATAAACAGAGATAATTATTAAACAGTATGAGTTTATATTTAATTAGAATTGAAAAGACTCTTTAATAAGAGACTTTGTGCTTCTTGAGTAAAGATACTCTATTCATATTTATGTCTTAATGATTTACACAAGTACATAATAGGTACAAAGATGTAACAAATTAAGAAATGAAAAGAAAAAAATGTAATGAAGTAAACAGGGAAATAGATAAATAAAAACCAAATTACTTTTATTCTGTACATAATCTTATCAGAATAAAATTACTCAACTATATGATCCAAAAAATAACTTCTGATATTAAACTTGGCTGTATTGAAAACAAGTGAATATGTCTTGATTAGGTCCTATTAGGAGAGACCTCATGTAGATAACATGACCATTTTCCATTCAAATTTCAAAACCAGAGAATAATTATTGAAAAGTGATTATACTGTGCAGCAGAAACTATTTTTTTAATTTAAACGAAGCTATTTCTATAGAGAAAAATAATATACTGAAACTACATTATTCGAACTTGTTTTACCAATGATTTTTAAATCCTCCAGCAATGAGAAACTGTCCAAGTTACTTCTAGAACTTTGTACAATTGATCAGTTGCATTTATAAACATTATAAGGTTGTAGTTACTTCCATAAAAATTGAGATAATCCTAAATAAATTATATACCTTATTTTTCTCAGTTTTTTCATTTGCATAATTAGGTTTCAAAGGGCATATCCTCATATAAAGTGTTTAGTCTATAATTCAAATTGTCAAATTTCCACTTTTAATCATTTATCTGTGGCTCTGTATTTAGAGACTAATTTATGGATTTAATTTTCTCATTTTAATTCCCTTGTCCTTTCTAAATTAATCTTTAATCTCAAAATGTGCGAAATAAAACCGGTTGGAGGTATTCCATTCTATGAAATAGACGAGAAACTAGTTGTTTATCTGAAATAAATGAGAAACTTCTTTCAACCCAAAAGGAAGGGGGTGCTATAACTTAGAGTGTGGTCTCTAAAATCAGCTTCCTAAGTTTAAATCCTGTCTCTAGCACTTATAATTTGTATATGTTTATGGAAATCATTTAATCTAAGTAATCTTGCCTGTCCATGTGTAAAATTACAATGATTATGATGACTCCTGTGACATATTTATTCTGTATATGATAATTATGGCTTATAAAGTTTTTCACTTAATGCCTGGTTCATGCTAATAGCTCAGAATGCCACTTGTGCATCTATTGAGAACATCTGATTGTAATGTTCAGACCACTGCCCACTAAGAAAGCATCAGGCATGTTACTATTTCTTGTCTTAATCAGTTCAGTCATTTAAGGTCTTCTCTGAATTTCAGTCATGTGTCCGTCACAATGTTAATACTGCAGACAGTAATTGGAAAACACAGGATACAAACAGTGTTGAGTCCTCAAGTTTGAATGATGATACAATAAAAAAGTATAATACATGTAGAATTACATGTAGAATAAAAATATGCATAAATGAGGATATGCAATGAAAGATATTAGATCATTCCCTAGTTATAATACAGATTTCTCCCCACTTGTTTTCTTCCTCAGAGCTTTTGTTTAAATAGGATACTTCTGTTCCCAAACTCCAAAATCTGCAGGCACTTGTATCAGAATCTCACGGGATTTCTACATAGGATATAGCAAACAGAATAGCAAAATAGTGTCTGATTATAAGAAAAAGTTTTCTTTGAGGTTTTACTAAAGATTTCACTAATTATAATTAAAGAAATTATTTTGTCTATGTTCTCAAATGGTAAATTACTAAATTAAGTATCTATTCAAACCATGAGTAATAATCTCTGAGCTACCTCTCTGGGTCTTCATTTTTTGTCTTTAAGCATTACACTGTGAGGAAAAAAAAAAGTTCTGTAGAAAAATAAGTGTAAGACACTGTTAACGGTGGTATGATGAACAAGTATCAAGTTACACATCTGACCCACAGAAAGTATGGATCACTTCTGCCTACAGTGAAGGTTACATCAGGCAGTATTTTAAGTGGGAGTATTGCTTGTGCTTCTGAGATAAGAGTTTGGAGTATTTGAGCAGATCTACAGCATGGTGTTGGTGAGAGAGCACTTTCCACTACTAGGTCAAGAGAAGGTAACAGGAGCTTTCAATGACAATGCAAAAGATTTTGAAATTTTCGCTGTTAGCAGATGGAGTCATGGTTTGTTTCATGCTTGGCAGTGACATAGTCAGATCTGATTTAAGAAAAACTATCCAGGCTCGGCACCTATAGCTCAGTGGCTAGGGCACCAAACACATACACCGGAGTGTTGGAGGGTTCAAATCCAGCCTGGGCCTGCCAACAACAATGACAACTACAATAAATAAATAAATATATATATATATACATACACATGTGTATACAACTACAATAAATATATATATAAATATGTATAATAAATATATATATACACACATATATATGGGCATTGTGGTGGGCACTTGTAGTCCCAGCTACTTGGGAGGCTAAAGCAAGAGAATTGCTTAAGCTCAAGAGTTTGAGGTGGCTGTGACCTATGACGCAACAGCACTCTATCAAGGATGACATAGGAGACTCTGTCTCAAAAAAAAATAAAAGAAAGAAAGAAAGGAAGAAAAAGAAAGACTATCCAGAGGAGTGTGGCAGAGGGATCAAAATGATTCAAGATATTCTCTAAAGAACATATATTGATGGAGCAGTTTTAACAAGTGTGTTTTATATTTTCCTCAGTAGATACAGTAGCTTTCAAAGACTGAAAACTTACATTTATCTCAGATTAATGAAGAACATCTAAAATCCAATATTATTGTGAGTATAGGTGATTACTACTTACTATATTGATGATAAAAAGTTCGTGTGTATATATAGTACTTTTCTAGGAATTATAGACCATCATCATTTTAAGATGAGTTAGCAAAGTGAACTTTAACGTAGTCAGATTTCTGGACTATTATAGTAAAAGATATACTAATGGCCATGTGGCACTGAAAGATTATGAACTATTTTATAAACTATTAAATAATATATTATGTTTAAAATACTTCAGTGTTACATATATTCACATAAGTTCAGAAGTATAACTTATAATTAAAACAGATAGTTTCAAATAACCAAAATATTTGAATAGGATAATACCTAATTAGATAGAAAATAGTTAATATGTGTGTGTAATTAACCTATATTTTATGTTAATGGCTCTCAACATATGAATTTCATAAATATCATGCATATATTAAAATACATTTTTACATTCTGTTGCATGTGCAAGAAATGTAATATATTGTACTGTACTAATTAATGTAAGTAAATCTTAAATTTTAGAGTAGTGCCCAGCATAGTGGCTCATGCCTATAATCGTAGCATTTGGGGAGGCCAAGGCAGGAGGATCCCTTGATTTTGAGAGCAGCCTTGGCAAGACTAAGACCCCTCATCTCTACTAAAAATAGAAAAACTGGCTAGCCTTCCAGTTGGGAGGCTGAAGGTAGAGGGTTGCTTAAACCCAATAGTTTGAGGTTGTTGTGCACTGTGACACAGCAGCACTTTACCCAGGGCAACAGTGAGAGACTCAATATCAAATAAATAAATAAATACATAAATGTTAGCCTATGAATGAGAAACCAATGGTTTTCTAAATTTTAATTTTCAAACTAAGAACATAAAATTATTTTTTAAAAGTTTCTGAGTTTGGCGGCACCTGTGGCTCAGTGAGTAGGGCACTGGTCCCATATGCCGGAGGTGGCGGGTTCAAACCCAGCCCCGGCCAAAAATTACAAAGAAAAAAAAAAGGTTTCTGAGTTGATGGGCCTTGAAATAAAAAAATAAAAATTTCCAACTATTTTTAAATAATTCTTCAGTCTAGGGTACTTCAACTTTATCAAAACCATTGCCTTTGAGGATACCTGGGATACAGCAGAAGTTTTTATAGTGCTTAGTATCAGAAGAACCAATAACTAGGAAAAAAAATTGAGGAATATACTTCTCAGGTCCCCCTGCAGCCTTTCCCTCCCTGCAGTCATTATGATGCTGTTTGTTCAATTTATTTATGCAGTCAGGTGTAGTACCATTGTGGTAAATCCTTTATTTCCTCGAGGTTTCCTAATAATGGTACATTTACAGCTGTTTTGTTACTATTATTATAAGAATGAGGTGATGTTCATTGATAATATACTGAAAACCATTTAATAATGATTTTAGAAATGCATTGCAGACTGAAGTAGGTATAGGTTCTTATTTTTTTCTTTCCTCATACCCACCACCACCCTCACAGGGCCCTCTTGCCTGTCCACCCACCCACTAGCCATGACTAGATCTCCTCCCCACACATATTTTCTATGAGAATTGCCTTCCACTTAGTAAACGGCACCACACACAAATGTTTCATTTCATTATTGCTATATTAATTAAAAAGAAAGTTTTTTAGTAATGCTCTGGACTCTAGAGGAATTATAAACACACAGGCTGAAAGTCCTAAGAAAGCTTACTTAACTAAGTTGCCAACAGCAATATCTCAGATACGCTTAAATTTCTTGGGGGAGATTACTGGGGATGCTGACACTAAACAACTTATAATAATGTTACATCCAATACACGAGAACATGTTACAAAATTAAAGAGCGTTGGCAGGAGGTATCATAAATATGATTACTCTTTGACCCAGCAATTTTACTTGTAGGATGATATCCAAAACTTATGCACAAAGACATATTGCAAGAATTTTTGTACACAAAGATGTAAGAACTTTTTTTAAATTTTCTTTAGTTTATTTTGTTTTGTATGAGATAGGGTCTGATTCTGTTGTCCCATCTAGAGCTCATTGCAAGCTGGAACTTGCTCAAGGGAGCTCAATGCAAGCTGAAACTCCTGGGTTCCAGCAAACCTCCTGCCTCAACCTTCAAGTCAGCTATGATACAAGTCTATACCACCAGACCTTGCTGATCTATTTTTGGTAGAGACAGAGATTCTCTCTTTGTTGCTCAAACTAGTCTCCAACCCTGGGCCTCAAGTGATCCTCTCACTTTAGGCTCCCAAAATGCTAGGATTACAGGTATGAACACCCAGCCAAGAATTTTAACTGTAGCATTTTTATAGTGAAAAATATTGGGAACTGACTTTCATGTACATTTGTAGGGAGAAGATTAAATGATTACATGTTCCAAGTAGAAATTTAAATTATTAATTTAAAAGAATTAGTGTTCCTATTTGTGCTGACATGGAAAAATTTTCAAGATATATTAGATTATAATGTCCAACTTCATGGCACAAGTTTAGTTTATTATATCTCAAACAAGAAGCAGAACAATGAAGTATGCACTTCAACCATTGGCACAGTTTTGCCATCTTAATGGTGGCTTTATTGGCAATAAAGAAGACTGAAAAGTAATTTGGTAAATCCCAAAAGGCATTTTCCTCACAGTCTACTGGGAATTAAATATTTTTGCTGGCAAGAAGTGGTTCAAAGCCTGAAGGAAGTGGTAGTGAGTTGGGGCAAGGCCTGGTGAATACAGTCAATGACAGAGAATTTACAAGACCAGCTTCTATATTTGGAGTTGTGTTGTTTGTGGGACACATGGTGAAACTCTGTCTTACAGAAGGATTAGCCTATCTCTGTTGACCAATCTCAGCTGCTTAATCACAGGCATCTTCATCATTCTGTTCAAGTGTGTGTCGTAGACAACCACTGTAAGTGATGGACCAGGTTTCACCGAAGCTGTAGTGGATAAATAACACCAGCACAGGACCCCCACAGACACATTAGTTTTTTTCTGTTGTTGTTGTTTGTTTGTGGGTTGATGAATATTTGGTTTGGGACTGTGTTTTGCTACTTCAGCTTTTTCCAAGAATCGTGCTGAATACTTGTGGTTGTCCATAAGAATCCATGTTTCATCACACATTAACAATATAATATAGAAATGGGTTCAACTTTATGCTGTGACATCAAAGAAAAGCACTCTTTAAGATAATGTCCCTTCCAAAACTCATTTAATTCATGTGGAGCGGCTCGGCGCCTGTGGCTCAATGGGCTAAGGCGCCAGCCATGTACACCTGAGCTGGCGGGTTCGAATCCAGCCTGGGCCCGCCAAACAACAATGACAGCTACAACCAAAAAAAAATGGCCGGGCGTTGTGGCAGGCGCCTGTGGTCCCAACTACTTGGGAGGCGGAGGCAGGAGACTCGCTTGAGCCCAGGAATTGGAGGTTGCTGTGAGCTATAATGCCACAGCACTCTATCCAGGGTGACAGCTTGAGGCTCTGTCTCAAAAAAATAAAAAAATAAAAATAATAATTCATGTGAAGCTCATCTGTCCAGCTTCTTTACCTTGCTGATTGGTTTCAAATAGTCCAATAGTGTTGGAAGAGTAACATCAAAACTTGCTGCTAATTCACATGTATGTTGACATGGATTCACATAAACTACAGCTTTCAGCTCAACACTAATCACCTTGGTCTTAGGATCTCAATGTAATTGTCAAGATTAAAATCAGAATGGAACTTCTCAAGCCATTGACATGCTGTGTGTTCATTAGCCACATTCTTCCCAAACACTGTATTGATATTTTGAGCTGTCAGAGGTGCAATGGTTCCATAATGGAATTCATATTAAAAAATAACATGAATTATTTTGTGAATCCATGATTTCACAAAAATTCCTCTACAAAAGAAAACTGCAAAATAATCACAAGTCAAAACACATGCTTGAAATATTGAAGATGTACCTTAATAATGAAAAAATAATAAAAAACAAGAAGGGCTAATGTGAAATGTCAGAGGGATCAGCTGTCAAGTGTAGTACTTAAGGAAATTACAGATTTCATGCTTAATAACCTAATATGTGTAGTAAGACAAACACAGAGAAATACCCATAGTATGATTGAATTTTTATGTGTTATTTTAAAATAAGTAAGTTTGTAGAGTGTATATAGAAAAGGTCTTGAGAAATTAAGACAGAAATGGCTAACAGCGGTAGGAGCTCCATGTATGGGGAGTAGAGGACGATATTTAACTGCTTTCATTTTGAATACATCGTCACACGCTGTGCAATTAAAAAATGAATGTAAAATTATTCTTATTTTCTATTCTACTCATTATGAATGCAACTTGGACACTTCCTTTGTTTAATAAAGCATTTTTTTTAGTTTAAGATTAGAAAAATATATAAGAATTCAAGACTAGTGAAATGAGAATGTATCTACAGTTTATAAGTAGTATTCTTCCAAATTCATCCTTGTACATTGACTATTGTAGAAAAGTTTGGTAGAGTAAAAACATGTATGTGAGTGTGGGGGTGTGTGTGTATGTGTATCAGGAACCTCAAGCATTAAGTTGATAACAAATTAGTCATCTGAAGTTTCACTATCCCCACTTTGGTTTGAACCCCAACAGTGATAAGGCCCTAGACAAGTTCATAAAACATACCCTAAAGCCTCATTGTTTTTCCTTGAGAAAAAAATAGATAAGATAATATGTACTTATTAGAATCATAGGAGGATTAAAATAAATAATGCATATAGAAAATCTGATAGGACAGTGCCTATCTTTAAGTTCCCTCTAAACTTTAGAATCCCAGAGCTTTTTCTTAGCTTTTATTAACAGTCTGTTTTTCATAAATTACATAATACTTAAAACAAAATATGGAAATATTGTTCTATGAATTTCTTAGTGATGGAAAAATTTGCAAACTGTTTAATTCTCTAATGACATTCTTGGCTATTGAATATAGAAATATAAGTATTTCAGTATGAGACTATTAAATGTTACCCTTGGAAAATGTTTTTTATATAATTCTTTCATTTTAATTGATTGTCTACATAATGCCATGAATCAGTGATGTTTCATTTACACATGGGAAATAATACACAATAGATTACAACATTGAACATAGAAACATTGATTTTCGTTATTGCAATTATTAATTTCTTTCAAGAATGAGTTTTCATTATGCACTCAAGGGCCTAACTTCCAAATCAATAAAGTAATCTATGTCATGGGGAAATGAAAGAGAAGAGAGACTAAAAGTTTGAGATAAAAATTATGTTTAAGGAATTGGTAATCTAGGTTAGTATGTCTATTTGAACATTCATTTACTTCTTTATAAATGCTACTTGGTAATCTATTTTAAGAAATCTGTACCAGGAAGAAAAGACAAAGTTTTCATTCTGTTTCCACATGTGGTTAACTAAATCATTCAACTTCGTCAGAGAACTGATGATGTAACTGTGATTAATAATAAGCTTAGGAGTTTGATAATTAAAAATATAAATTGATGTATTAGAAATTTTTTAATTCAATAAATAGGATTCAGACATTAAAATGTACTTTTAAAAAGGTAAATTATATTATTGCTATAAATATCTCCAGGCCACACATACATATGGATTCCCATTTGACCATTTAATTATGGAAATGACTGGTTCAATTTCACCAGTAGATTATAGTTAATGACATTTTCCTTCTTATATGTGAATTACTACCTCTAGTCAACCTGCAATTGTTTCTTATTCATGCTCTATGATATGCAATTCTATGGCCTAAGTTGTCTATTCAGATATCATAGTAAAGTTTTGAGTCTTTGTATACATGAAAATGGCATCTTCTATAAAATTACTATATGATGATAATATTCCAAAATATGAAAAGGAAAAGGGGAATTTAAATGCCATTAGGCCCAGAAATAACAATAATCAATTATTACCTTTAGAAATAGTCCTTTCCAAGTATTTTGGCTAATTTTGATGAAACAGTATAGGCAGAATTTTGGTTTTCTTTACATATGTAATTGCTAAATACTATATAAGTTTTAAGCATTTTTTAAAAACTAGAGGATAGAGAAGCTTAGAAAGAAGAAAGTATAACAAACATACATAATTACATTAAATACATCCTAATACTATTATTATAGTATGATAGCTATTTTTCTCTACCCATTTATGTACTTAAAACTGTATATATTTGATAACAGTCAATACATCAGAACATTTATAGGTCTTAGAGACAAGATAATATGTGAAGATGCTTTATTAGTACATGTTATACAAGCTCATTCAGTAAGAATTTTAAAGACAAAAAAAAATTTCTCAAAATTTTTAACATACCAATGTCCTTTAAGTTATCTATCTCAACTCTAACTTTTGGCTTGAATAAACAAAAATCAAAATTGGCTGGCAATTGTAAACTTCAAACTCTGTGAATGTTATAGCCAGTGTTAGAAAGTCTGTGAATGGAAGAAACCCAGTTACTTATTCAAGTGGCTACATTCAGTGGAAATATGTATTGTGTTTGAATCTTGGATACAGTTTTATAAACATATTTCTTGATTACAAAAATTTGAAGTTACAGAAAAGAATTCAGATTTGTAGGACTTAATACAAAGTCCAGCTCAGCTTCACCTCTTGCCTTCAAAATCAACATAAAAACTAAAAATAGACTTGCCTTTTGATCCTATAATTCCTTTACTTGGTATATACTCAGATGACCAAAAATCACATTACAACAAAGATATCTGTACCAGATTGTTTATTGCAGCCCAATTCATAATTGCTAAGTCATGGAAGAAGCCCAAGAGCCCATCAATCCACGAATGGATTAATAAACTGTGGTACACGTATACCATGGAACATTATGCAGCCTTAAAGAAAGATGGTGACTTATCCTCTTTCATATTTACATGGATGGAACTGGAACATGTTCTCCTTAGCAAAGTATCTCTAGAATGGAAGAAAAAGTATCCAATGTATACACCCCTAATATGAAGCAAAT
>CAUYON010203731.1:0-14580 GCA_963573935.1 Arctocebus calabarensis | reverse complement strand
TGTGGTATATTTACACTATGGAATATTTTGCAGCCTTAAAGAAAGATGGAGACTTTACCCCTTTCATGTTTACATGGATGAAGCTGGAACATATTCTTCTTAGCAAAGTATCTCAGGAATGGAAGAAAAAGTATCCAATGTACTCAGCCCTACTATGAAACTAATTTACAGCTTTCATATGAAGGGTATAACCCAATTATAGAGCAAGAATATGGGAAAAGGGGCAAGGGAGGGGAGAGGTGGGTGCATCTTAGAAGGGTACAGGTGAAACTTACTAAATACAGAATATAAATGTCTTAACACAATAACTAAGAAAATTCCATGAAGGCTATGTTAGCCAGTTTGATGAAAATATTTCAGATTGTATATGGAACCAGCACATTGTACTCCATGATTGCATTAATCTACACAGCCATGATTTTTTAAGGAAAAAAAAAAAACACTTTTCTTTTTTTTTTTTGAGACAGAGCCTCAAGCTGTCACCCTGGATAGGGTTCTGTGACATCACAGCTCACAGCAACCTCCAATTCCTGGGCTCAAGCGAGTCTCTTGCCTCAACCTCCCAAGTAGCTGGGACTACAAGCGCCCATCACAACGCCCGGCCATTTTTTGGTTGCAGCCGTCATTGTTGTTTGGCGGACCCAGACTGGATTCAAACCTGCTAGCTCAGGTGTACATGGTTGGTGCCTTAGTCCGCTGAGCCACAGGCGCTGAGCCACTTTTCTATTTTTAATAATAGGTTTTGTGTTTATTTTTCAGTGAGCTTTACCATCATATCTTTGGGCTTTTTATATACATTTTATTTTTTCATCTTTTTAAAAATACATATTTTTATGTGTTAAGAATGGTGGCTAGTTGTAAAAATGGTACTCCTTCACTTATTTCTATATTCATGCCCTTTTCAATGTTACTTTGCAGGTCTTCCTATGAAGAGTTGAGATGGAATTCATTTTTCTCTGAATTTGTACTGATGTTAACCGTGGAACTTCTTTTGGCCACTAAAATATAACTGGAGTCCTCTTATATAAGTTCCGTGCGTAGGCTGTGAGAGACCTCACAGTTTCTTAGAACCTTGCCTCGCCCTGATGAGCTTGCCAGAGGAGCGGAGTCCACACCTCTCAGCAGAGAAGAGCTGTTGTTGCTAACGGTGATCTTGAATTGGTAACAGGAGGGAGACTGGCAGAAACCGGAACCAAACCAGAAGTACCAAATACCTAGTTTAAAATTCCAACCCTAAATAAATTATTTTTATTTTAAACCTCTAAATTTTGGTGTGTTTTGTAATGCAGAAAAAATTCACACAGATATATTAACTTTTTTTTTCAGGAGAGAATACGATTATTTTACCCAGTTCGTACATTGTCTTTACTAATGGCTAAACAAACTGTTACTTTTCTTTGCATTTCTATTTAATTTTAAATCTGATTTTTACTTTCTCCTTTTACTTCTTGATGCTTTTTCCTCCATGGATGAACATAGTTTTAAATAGTAGCAATCCCATCCAGCTTGTGATTTTACATTTTTCCTTTTTAATTTAACTATATATCACGAACATTTTTCTGTGTTTCTATAATGTGCTTATAGTTACACATTTTGATTATTAATCTTATTATATCCTGAAGTGCATCATAACTTATTAATCTTTTTTGTTGGACATTTATTTTGTGTTTCTTTCTGCTATAGATAATTCTATAATGAACAGGATTTCCTTTATTGAATTGTTTCTTTATGAAAAATTGCCACGAATGGAATTACTGACTCAAAACATAAAAAATCTTTACAATTCTTGCTGTATTTTTGACACATAGCTTTTCCAGATAATGTAATTTGTGATGCTACCAGGAGTAAATACTGTTCTCTTCCTGTTTATTGTTTTATCATTTGGAGATTATTTGTTCCCTTTTTTCAAAGCAATTCTTGGAAATGCTTTAAAAATTAACAGATAACAATATAAGGAACAAAACTAAAAGCCCCTATCCATCCCCCTCACAATAGTTAACTAATCCCTTAGTGGAATCACTTTCTCATCTTTTATTTTATTTATTTATTTATTTATGTACTTATTTATGTATTTATTTTTATTAAATCACAGCTGTGTACATTAGTGCAATCATGGGGAAAAATATGCTGGCTTCATATACCATCTGAAATATTTTCATCCAACTGTTTGACATAACCTTCATGGAATTTTCTCATTTATTGTATGAAAACATTTGTATTCTGCATTTAGTAGGTTTCCCTGTACCCTTCTAAGATGCACCATAAGTGTGATCCCACCATTTACCCTCTTTCCACCCCACTCCTCTCCCCACTCCCTTGCCCTTTTCCCCATATTCTTGTGCTATAATTGGGTTTTAGCCTTCATATGAAAGCTATAAATTAGTTTCATACTAGGGCTGAGTACATTGGATACTTTTTCTTCCATTCTTGAGAAACTTTGCTAAGAAGAATATGTTCCAGCACCATTCACGTAAACATCAAAGAGGTAAAGTCTCCATCCTTCTTTAAGGCTGCATAGTATTCCATGGTATACATGTACCACAATTTATTTTAAAAAAAATGCTCACTATCCTTAATCATCAGAGAAATGCAAATCAAAACTACCTTGAGATATCATCTAAATCCAGTAAGATTAGCACACATAACAAAATCCCCAAACCAGAGATGTTGGTGTGGATGTGGAGAAAAGAGAACACTTTCTCATCTTTTAGTTATTTCCTCTGCTGTTTAGCTCTAGGATTCGAAATAACTTATTTTTAACATCTTCCTAATTTTAGACACAATGTATCAACTTCCTACTATGGAATCTGAGGATTTAGTTCTCTTAATCATCTCTCACATTGCAATATTCTTCTCACAAATATTTATTCTCCTCCTCCCAGCTAACTAACATAGTTTTTTAATGCTTTAATAGAATCTTTATTAAGAGGTTATAATTGTGATGGCCATGTCAATATTGTTTAAATGAGAGCCACATTGAGTATTATTATTAAATTTTCTTTCTTGTCAAAATGTTTTTGTTTGCGTTTTGAGGTATTTGGAATTTATTGTTATTGTTTTTAATAATCTTTGTTTAAAAATCCCCATGTTCTCTAATACTTTTCAGTCCTATTTTCTACTAAATCAAAGTTTTCAAATAATCTATCACTGTTATTTTTTTTGAAAATCCTTCCAGAAATTTATTTATTAAATCTTCTGCTTCAGTTCTGTCCAGTTGTTCTCTAGGTTTGTTGCATATCCATCATCTTCACATTTCTCCTTGATTTTACAGAATACTTTACCTCTCTCCTAGGCTGGATCCTCAACTTCATGGATACCATCCAAAAAGGACATTTGCTATCTGTTTGGTGTGCTCAGCATCTGAAGCCACCTCCGTGAGTGGGGAAATCCTCATCCTTACAGATGTTGCAGGCAGGTACAAAGCAACTTTCAGTGCAGTATTTGAGGATCCTGGATTCAGATTCCCCGGCCTGAGGATGCTGGATTCCGATTTCCAGACCGAGGATGCTGGATTCTGATATCTCACACTGAGGATGCCGGATTCTGATTTCCATACTGGGGATGCAGGATTCCGATTTCCAGACTGAGGATGCTGGATTCTGATTCCCTGACTGAGGAGCCTGGATTCTGATTTCCATACTGGGGATGCAGGATTCCGATTTCCAGACTGAGGATGCTGGATTCTGATATCTCACACTGAGGATGCCGGATTCTGATTTCCATACGGAGGATGCAGGATTCCGATTTCCAGACCGAGGATGCTGGATTCTGATATCTCACACTGAGGATGCCGGATTCTGATTTCCATACTGGGGATGCAGGATTCCGATTTCCAGACTGAGGATGCTGGATTTTGATTCCCTGACTGAGGAGCCTGGATTCTGATTTCCATACTGGGGATGCAGGATTCCGATTTCCAGACTGAGGATGCTGGATTCTGATTTCCTGGACTCTTTGTAACCTGGGACTCAAATGTGTGAGCACGGATTGGCTCTGTCACACGTGACCATGGTGGACTTTCCCCAAACTGAAGGTACATGAAGGGAGGGGTAGACAGTGCTCTCTGGTAGGAGCAGAGATAGCGTATGTGAGACAGGCCTCCTGGTGTAGAAATGGGAGGGGAGTAACCTGTCCCATCTCCTTGGTGACTGCAGTGGAGCGGCTTGTTTTTCTAACCCAATAGTCCTATGAATTACCTGTCAGGTAAACTCTGGCAAGAATCGTACTGAATCCCCTTTTGTTGCTTGGAATTGTGATGTCTGGTTGGTATAGAGATGGAAGATATTTTGCACTTTCCCTTCTTATTTACTCCTTTTTTTGCTAGAGAGCATTCTTCAGCAGCTTCCTGTAAATACATGAAGAAAGAAAAATTTTTGAGGACATGCATGTTGGAGTGTTTTCTTTGTGGTCTCACTTTTGGTAGATAGCTTAGACTTAAATTTTAAGGTAGCAACTCATGCCTCAGAATTTGAAAATCATTTCTACATTTGTGCCTTTGCTTTCTGCATTGCTTTAAGAAGGCTGATGCTACTTAAATCCTTTGTGATTTCTTTGCTCTTGCCCTCTGGAAAATTTCAGGATACTTTTAAACCTTTTGGTTGATGACATTTTGCTGGAATAGATGTGTATCTGAATTTTTTTTTTTTTAATTTTGTTTCTCCACTTGTTTTTGCTGGTTGATTCATATTTCAATGTGGAGATCTATGTTCTTCAGTTAAACTTGGGAAACTTTTCTTGTTTTTTGTTTGTTATTTCTTGATTTTTTACCCTCCCAATTTCTCTGCTTTTTAGTTTTTTAAATCTGGAACAGCCATGTAAATGTTGGACTTCTTGAACCAATCCTTTTTTTTATCCTTATATTTTCTTTCCTATTTTTCCTTTGTTTTGTTTTTGTTTTATTTTCTGAGAGATGGCCCAGTATTTATTTATTTATTCTTTCTTTCTTTCTTTCTAGTTTTTGCTATTATATTTAACTTTTTTCAAGTTTTTAATTTTGTGGACTTTTTCCTTCTATAAATAACATTCCAATTTGGAGACACAGATTTAATATTTTCCTCACTTCTTTAAGACAGTAAAATATTTTTAAGGGTTTTTTTTCTGCTTTAACTTCCCTTTTATTGTTTTTTTCTTTTTTTCTGTTTGTTTTCATTTCCATGTTTTATATTATGAATTTCTCATACCAATACCAACTTTGTGATGGTATTTGGATTCTCATTTATGTTAACCATGAGGCCTTAAGGGTTTACTGCGTCCTTGGGTAGAGCTGGTTCACTGTACCCATGGGAGAGAGAACTCAGGCTTTCTCTTGTGTTTGAAGGGATCGTCCATTGTGTACAACACAGCATGTGCTATCAGTAAGATTTTTGTAGTTGCTGTTGTTGGATTTGGGTTTTCCTTCCATCTCCTGCCGGGGAATTAGAGACCTGAAAGCTAACAGTGTAAGCACCATGATTGGGGAGTAGACCCAGTGTTAAGTAAATGTTTTCACTTACACCTCATTTTTAATGTCTTATTACTTCTTCCCTCATCTGTGCTTTTTATTCTTAAAATTTCTCTACTGCTTAAACTTTCCGAGACCAACCCCTGCATCTTGAGCACAAGCAGGAAAGAGATAATTGCTTGGGTGGTTGGGATGGAAAAGAGGGTATAGCAGTTCTTACGGAGACTCTCAGCCACTTGTCCTGCTTCCTGCTTTGCCCTGCGTCTTCCTCGAGGTAACTGACCCTCCCCGTTCCTCAGGCTCCTGTGGTGTGAATCTGCGAGATTCTCCTTGTTAATCCCGCCTCCTCACACAGCCTCCCCCTGGCAGGTCTTCCAGACAGTAAGAACTACCTATTAGGCTTCCAATTTCCAAATTTAACACATCTAGTCTACATAATTCTAGTTTTCTTTTGCTTTGTGAGTCTATTTTTTAAAAATCTTAATTGCTGCAATTTTGTGGTGTTTGAGATGGAGCAAAAATAACAACATGTGGTAAATTCATAATGCTTACCAGAAAGTTCTGAGTACATTTTTTTCATGAATAAGAATTCTTCTGGGGAACAATTGAATATTAAAACATAGTCATTGTCGAAATTCTGAATTCTATGAACTCCACCTAAATTTTTTCATAGGTTTACTTTTCATCAAATCGCATTTGTTACAATGAGTTTATTCTATAATTGTATATCTTTCCTCTTCTTTCTTTTCCTTTTTGTCTCAGTAAAAGAAATGTGTTGTTATTTGGCTTTATGTCTTACCTGTAATTCTCTTTCCACGGGAAGATCAATATTATCAAAAGATTCTTGTTACTCACATTCTTTCTTCAGTTTTATATTCTGTAACTTAGCTGAGTCCATCAGTTCACTCCATGCTCCTGAAATGACTCTTACACATCGTTTATATTTTAAAATACCTCTTTGTTTTTAGACCCCTGAAATTTTATTTCTTTTCTGTCACAATTATTTTAAGATAATAAATAAATATTAAATAATATGTAACAATTAACATCATGTAACAATAATGCTTTATTAGTTATACACATATAGAATTATCTATTTTCCTTTTGCACAAACAATAAAGTGTACATATTTAACAACTGTTAAACAATGAAGGTAGAAACAGAGTGAGGAAAGATTAGGAAATGAAGATTTTGAAGCACTGAGATGCACAGAAAGAAAACCAAAAGAAGAAATAACAAAGTAGTCATGATTGGCCAAATCATCATTAATATATATACCTGGATATTTATTTTCATTTACCCACATCATAAAGCATATAAAAGTGGACTTTGTTTTTCTTCTTTAAAAATGAGTAATTGTAAAATTATTGTTAAATGATACGTATTTTCACAAAGTCACCAGTGAAATACAGAGCTTCATAACTGAGTACTTTTGAAAGTTAATCTAAATCGGTCCAGAAGGCAGTACATCTCATATTTGATGTCCAATGTTCATGTAATTTGAAATACACAGACAGCATTTGGCAAAATGTAGAAATACCAGATGTGTTACTTGGAATTAAGAATGTCTTTTTGTAGAGGTTTAAGCAAGTTTATGCTAACATCCCTCT
The DNA here is from genome assembly GCA_963573935.1 of Arctocebus calabarensis. NCBI lineage: Eukaryota > Metazoa > Chordata > Mammalia > Primates > Lorisidae > Arctocebus > Arctocebus calabarensis. Next base: position 7,530 of record CAUYON010203731.1, on the reverse strand, counting down.
GCCTATGAAGCTCTCTGGAGAGAAAAGAGTTGGTAAAATTACATATACACGTCTCTTTTTTTAATATCTGTCATTAATTTTTTTAACACTTGCTTTGTTGTGAAAAACACGAGGCAAAATGCCTGTTTACAATAGCAAGAAAACTAAAAATAATTTATAAAGGTAAAAGAAAAACATGAATCTATTATTTTCCCCCTCACTTGTACAATGGATGCTTTTACTAAATCTTTGCTAAATGCCTTCAGGCCCTGTGGTTAGTCCAGAATTGCTATAAATATTATGAGCTAGTGATAGGGTTCAGGTCACACTACCCCAAACTATGACACCTGGGCATTTGAGAAAAAAACAGAAGCAAAATGTCACTCTCACCTGCCCTCTACCTTTCTCCCAAGCATCAGGTAAGCTTTTTTGGCCTTTTTTAAAGTAGGTTGTATGACCTACATTCCATAGGTGACCTACCTACAGGCTGGAGGTGAGAACATTCTTTTTGCTGAAGACACAGAGATGGAGAAGAATTTGAATAAACAATTCTTGCTATGATTTTTCCCTAGTTTACTGCCCTTGGATTATAATCTTATGTCCAGTCATACATCTTTATGACTATCTACTTTTCCTCATACCTACCATTAAAAATATATGGGTTTATTTCTTTCTTTTGGGCTTAATTTTCTTATAAAGGGTCCTGCATTATGTAAAATTCACATTAGATAAATATGCATGTATTTCTCTTGTTTATTTGTATTTCTTACAGAGGCCTCAGCCATGAACCTAGAATAGGTGAAGAAAAGGTACATTTCCCCCAATCCCCTACTTATAGAGTGAGCATTGGGTTGATTTTCAGTAAGGTGACAGTAAATAAAACCTTAAAGTGTCATTTTTTGTTTCCAATTTGGCAATTGATTATATGAATTCAGCTCCAGCCCCTTTCTGGCTTTGGGCTAGTAAATTTATTTTCCTTCATGACTTTTCATTTGCTTAAACTTCAGATTATTGAAGACAGTAAGCTCATAAATTAATCAAACTTGGTAAAATAATATTTTCACTTCTTACTTCTTTCCTTAAAATATTCTGAATTTGCCTCTCTAATTCTGGTGGCACCTTGCTTCAGGTCACTGACTAATTTGCTTCACATTAATTCATGTTATTATTCCTTGTCTTTAATTTATACATGTAAAGTTTTCCAGATTAGGTAATTCTAATGTTTTTAAAGATTCACATTTTGGGGAGTCAAATGCTCTATTTCAAGAAAGCAGTGAAGTACAATATTCCTTTTTGTTTTCAAAGGGGAAAGTATAGAAACTTTTTTGTCAATTACTTCCTCTCTTTACTCATTATTGTCATCAAATTATATTCATGCTTTTCTACTCTTCCAAGATGTGTGCTCAAATGAGAACAGAGATTTTTTTTGTTGTGTTTGTTTGTTTGTTAGCTCACTGTTATATATTTGCCATCTAACGTTTGGTCTTTCACGTAGGAGGCACTCAATCATTAAATCATTACAAAGCACCTGACCCTGCCCTCTCATAAAGAACGCGTAGTACAAGCTCTTTCCTTTTCATCTTTTTAAATGTGGATTTAATACTTGGATTGCTAAAATTCAATATAATAAATGATTATAGAGACATCAACCAGAATGATACATGTTCAGCGAGTAACAATAATAGTAATGTCTTGTATCACCGATTTTTTAAATATAAATTATTCCCCTGTACTTTACTACCTGTGTAATTGGAAGACACCTGCAATGACGACAAGCCATGATTTAGTTGGAAACTATCGTTTCTTTTGTTTTCCTTCATTCTTTCCTTTCTTTGTTATTTCCTTTATTCTTTCTCTGTCTCTCTGCCCCCCTCTTTTTTCTGGATTATAACTTAGTGATAATATGACTTAGAATCACTGCAGAAATATATTTGATCTAAATAGCACAGCTACAATTTATTGATCACCTATTGCATGTTAATGTGCAGGAAGTCTTACTTTTTCTATTTTACAGATAAAAAAACTAAAGCTCAAAGGTTAAGCAACTATTTAAATCATATATTTGATAAAGATAGCATTTGAATTGCCAGTGTTCTGCTCCAAAGACTGTGCTCTTTACATAAACTAAAGATGCGTTTGTTTATAATATGCAAAGTACACCCTGGACAGAGCTCCGAAGTAGTAGAAAAAGAATCATACAAGAATTGGGAGAAAAAAACTGAGACCAGCTCTGCAAGATTTTTTTCTTTTTTTCTTTTCTTTTTTTTAAATTTGTTTTAATCTTTTTTGTAGATTAGAAAAGAACTATAAATCAATAGAGTGAGTTGTAGGTGAAAAATCTAGGTATTTTTCAGACATGGGGTTGAAACAAAAATTATGCATATTTGTGCTGACAAACACTGTAGAAATGTATAAAGAAAGAAGCAAAAAGATCTTTCTTTAATCCGTTTTGAACAAATTTTACCGTTCAGAGATAGCATTTATATTCCATTCTTTAAAAAAAAAAAAAAGAAAACTCAGACATGGGACTAGGATATAATTATGCCTAAAGGTTTACCTTTAAAATTATTTAAATATCAAAAAAAAAAAAGGAACCTATTGCTTAACATAAAATTCTTTTAACCCGCCCTACTATCATTTTTACATGAGAAATAACTGATAGAAATAATATACAGGAAAACTTTCAAAATATCATGTAGGTACCAGGAACTCATTATGTTTTAACTCATTTAATCTTTATCAGAAAACTTCAATGTAAGGGTAGCTACTTTTGTTACTATTTTTATATATAAATGAGGTTACAACATTTAAGATATTTACTAAAAGTGAAAGGATGAGTCAATGAAGAACTGCGACTCTTTGGCCATGATGGGTTGGGTCACTCAAACCCCAGCTAAGTAGGATCTGGGATGACAATGACCTAACATGTAATAAGAGAAGAAAGTCAAGGATAAGAATTAAGGTCTTATGACCAATTACAGAAATGTGGCTTTCAATGTTTTTGAAGGGTAAAAATTAATACTTAAGGTTAATGAAATTGAATTATAGAATTTTAGAGTAGTAAAGAACAGTAGGAATCATTCAGTCCAGCATGCTTTTTTAAAAAACAGATGTGGAAACTGAGGACAAAACAACTGCAAGAGGGCTGAGATATGTCATTTGTCTTTTTATGTATCACATGGCTTGTCCCAGAGTATGTATTTAGGAAGTGTGAACTGAATTGAAATGAGTGAATTTAGTTAGGAAATACTTACTGAATAGCAATTAGAGTCTAGTAGCTTCTGAAATATTTTCAGATAATTGAGACAGGCAGTTTTTAATCCTCGAGAGGTTTTCAGAAAAGTAGCAAATTTGAAATAAAAAATACAAGTTTAGTTAAACCTATGCCCTCATTATTTTGCATATTACCTCCAAACTTAATTGTGGGTTAAAACTGGAAGGTTGGTTTTTCTTTTCTTTGCCTAGTCTTTGTAGTTGTGTCCAAAGTCATAGAAGTAGGATTGTGCATACATATTTCAAATTGAATTAGTTTAATTCTGAAATAGTTACTAGATTCTGACATCTTCTGGAATATTTTTTAAGTTATTTCTAAAACCTCAATTTCCAAAATACACTTATGATCATTTATGGCTTTACTTTTATATTTATGGTGACATTATTTTTATGCAATAACTCCAAACACTTTTTCATTTTTAACTTAATAGATACTTTCTTCAGCAGCTTCATAGAATGGTGGATGACAGGAAATAAGTTGGTCATCTCGGAGGCTGTGACTGCAACATACCTTGAATATTTAGGTTTGTGGGATTTTAAAAATAAAGCTGTGCTGAGATGGTTTCTGAATTGTAATAATATTTAAAAACTTAATATCTATTTAAAACTAGATATCTATGTTTAGAATATCTTCATAAATAGACCTCTGAAAATGTAGTTGGTGATAACCTGGAGTCCAGGACCATTTATTTCGGTAACGTTAGTTCACTTCTGTCTTCTTTAGAAGAGGGGTTAGGATGTACTTGAATCCATGAAATTACATTTCAGAAAAATTTAAGTTGAATTTTGATCGAATAGATCTTTTCTTTTAAATTCTGGGCACAAAGCTAGGGGGTTTGTAATTTTGCCATCCTTATAAGTGATTGTGTTATCCCATATTTCATATAAATATCTTTACTGTAGTCATTGGTGAGAATTGTGTACTAGAACATTCCACAAGACCTGTGCACATAACAAATTCTCTTAAAAAAGAGAATTTGACACAATATAATTTTACATAGAGGAGTGTCTGATAAAAAAAGTATTTTTTCTTGTAAGACATTCATCAGTAGATACGTAAACTGAAAGATATCAATAATTAAGTGGCTCTTTTAATTCTCTTTTTTAGTTTTGAAAGAAATTGAAACGTGAGGAAAAGTGAAAGCTTTTGGGATCTAAAAACCTAACAAACGGCTATTATCAACAAATGCTTTTAAAATTTACATTGTTTCATGTAGTAGCTTTTCATGAAATCTTAATTTTGACCATGTACTTTGTATCATAATATATTAATTGACATTAATACTTAAATTGTTGATGGACATTTCATCTCTAGAACAGCATGAAAACTTCTGAAAGTGTCACCTGGCTGCTTCCTCGTCTTCCTCTGCGGTTCACATGTGTAGTTCTCAATGATTTTCCCTTTTAACCTCATTTCCCTGACACACACTTTCTCCTGTGTGTTTCAGAGTTTTTGCTGACTTTGAAAAGGTTATGCCAGGCCAAATTCTCCATGAATACAAGTGCGGAGGTATTTGGGCTTTTGCTTCTTTCCACTGGCCTTTTCAGAGTTACCTTTTATAGACGGTTTAAAAATGCTTACTTTAATAATTATAATAATTTTAAAATTATCAGGAGCAATGTAGAAAAAACCCTTAGAATCTGCTAAGATCTATGAACAAAGGCAACTACATATACCATTTTAATGTATTTTCTTATCTTTTTCTAAGCACTTTTGGAAAATATTTAGGATTATACTTTATAAAAAATCGTATCATACTATTTTATTTTGTATTTTATTCTGAGAATTTTCTGATCAGCACATTACCTTCAAAAAGGTAATTTTTCATAGTTTCACATTTCATCACCTAGGTAAATTTTCATAGTTTCACATTTCACCACCTTTCCTTGCTGGTGAAGGAGGTGGGCTGCCCTGTAACGAAACCAACGGGGACGTCTGTGCGAGTCGAGTATTCCCGGGATGGCGGCAGAGCCCGTGCTGCTCCATTCTCCACTGGGGAGAACACGCCTCTCTGTATAATGATGGCCTGAAGGGATCGCAGAGGGAGAGCCACAAACCGGCCTCATTAGATTGTTTCATTCAGTGCCGGATGGGGAAACTAAAACAGCTGAAACTCATCCTACCCCCTGTTACGATAACTGCTAAATTTGTAATCCATAAAGGGAACAATGAAAATCTAAAGCAGTTATATAAATAACCTATGGAGTATCCATCATTCACCTGTAAAAGTAGATCAATACTCTATTTTGATCTTAATACACTAAAAATGATGCAAAATTTCTTTAAACTCTTTCTTTTTTAACCCTCCTCCTAATTTTTACGATGGTCTGTCAGCCCCACAGTGACCTTCGGGTTGCCCGTGTCTCCAGTTTGTTGTAAATGACAAAGTAACCATGAACTTCTCCCCCAAGGGTTTAAGATTTTATACAATCTAAACTCAGTTTTAGAGTAAAATATATTCATAATAACAAATGTAATGGTAAGTAGAGAGAGATTTTCATAGTGCAGGTTTAGTGAGTTTGGTGTTTTTTTCCTGGTAATGATGGTAGCTGGGGTGTGCTGACCTGTATCACGTTCAGCGTGTGATGCTGTTGGCCAACAGGCTTCCAAGTGATACAAATCGGGAACGGTGGTGAGTAATTCGAGGGTAATTATTCTGCATATTTTACATCACCTAATAACAAGGTCTGTGAATATTTAGATGGGGAAAAAAATCTTTTTACATGAAAAAACATTAGTGATCATTTAAGCTTTAGAGTTAAATAGATAATCTCCTCTGAAAGTGCAAATTTAATGGAATGTTAATGTATCTGTTCAAATGCTAGAACAATTTAATGCTTTTTATGAAACATATTTGAAATATATTGTTTGGAAGTAATACTCTGTATTTACATAATGGCAATGTTGTATCCTTAATAAATATTTGAGCTATTTGACTCCTGGTGAGCATCTTTTATTGAAGTTTACCTAGATGTCTAAATTTAGCAGTTGGAGTTGTTTCTGGGGATGCAATCAGACCTTCACTGTAATTTTGGTTTAAACCATTTTGCATAATTATTTTGAAGTTGACATAATGGAGAAAACTGAAAGCACGTGTGTGGGGGGAGAGGCGAGAGCAAAAGAGAGAGGGGAGAGAGAGATGAATAGCAAGGCAACAGTTTAAAATAGAATTTGATAGTGTACTAGGAATAAAAATTAGTCCATAAATGTTAACAAACAATAATAACAACTCATGCAGGGTTTTAAAAATTATTATACATTTATTCCCTATCAGTTTTACAGTGTGTAATAATGTCCACAGGACATACTTATTTGTTTTTGCTTGTTTGTTTGCTTTTGATGATAAGATTCACTTTGCAAGCAATCATTTTGCTGCTGAAGTGAATCTCTGCATTTAAGGTATATGGCCAATATAATGCATTTTTAAAATTCGCCTTTTATTTGAGATTGATTGGTATCTTCAGGGAAATGAGGAAACTGATAAAGACTAAAAGAATTAAAATTTGCTAGATTGCTGGGTGAACTGTAATCTATCGCTCTCAACGAACAGAGAGCTATTCTATTTCCATATTTCTTCTTTTACAAGTGAGGAATCCCATTTCCAGACAGGTTTTTCATAAAAGCTCCCTGGAGGCAGAGTTGGGAAGGAGACGTGAGATCTTTAGACCTCCAGGCTGTTGCTTGGCTAATACTCTGTGGAGATGCATTTGCTCCCTTTTTATTGTTTGTTGTAAACCCTTGTGTATTTGTAGTTTTCATGCAAGCAGGTACTTAATCACATTTTTATTAGCTATTTCTAATAATATGGCAAAAACTTTTACATATATTTTTCTGTGTTAGGTAATATTGTCATTAAAATTCATAATTTAAAAATAGAGTTTTTCCTTAATAGTATATTATACATTAAGTATCAAAATGAAGAAATATGAAGTATTTTTTGGCATCCAGGAGGAAGCAGTATTAACCTGTGATTACGTCACAGGTTACGTAATAAATCAGAAAACTCGGAGGACTGTTGAGGTCCTCTTCTAAACACCACTTGAAATTCTTTTTTTTTTTTTTTACTGGTTTATGTATTTTTTTATTTACCATTATTTTAGAACACACTCCTACTTATTTTTTTAATTGAATCATAGCTGTGTACAATAATTCAATCATGGGGTACAGTGTGCGGGCTTCACATACAATCTGAGATATTTTCATCAACCTGATTGACATAACATTCATGAGATTTTCTCATTTACTACGTGAAAACATTTTTGATCCGTATTTAGAAG
>CAUYON010203729.1:0-12721 GCA_963573935.1 Arctocebus calabarensis | reverse complement strand
AGTGATCAAGAAAATGCCATGAAGGCTAACTGTAACAGTACGATCAAAACATTTCTGAATGTATATGAATCGTGCCCTATGATTGCACCAATGTACAGAATTATGATTCAATAAAATTATAAAAAAAAAAAAAAGAAATAGTCCCAAATCTCCCCCTGCCACCACATACACACATACATGCAAACTACCCAGCACATACAGACAAGGCTTTAGTGCGGCCACAGCCTTGTGGAAACAGTTCCTATCCCATTTCTACTGTAGGACTCCGATCCATAAATTACTAACGTGTATTCCTGAGAAATAAATATTTCACCAGCCAGTAGCAGACTTACAAGCTAATTAAAATCTGAGCCCCGGAAGAAGTGCCACCATTAGCTCAATTCACAGACATGGAAAGTGTGGAGTCGCTCATTGACACAGAGGTGGACGTTTCCACACGGAAATGAGGGGGCAGCTGATGAACAACGTTTGGTTTTGGATGAAGGGAGCTCTCTGTTGAAGCTGAGATATTTAAACAAAACCAAAAGTGACAATATGGGAGAGGTTTTGCTATTGGGAAGAGAATAATCCTACATAGTGGTTTTATTTTTATTTTATTTTATTTTTTGAGGCAGAGCCTCAAGCTGTCACCCTGTATAGAGTGCTGTGGCATCACAGCTCACAGCAGCCTCTAATCCCTGGGCTCAAGCGAGTCTCCTGCCTCCACCTCCCAAGTAGCTGGGACTACAGGCGCCTGCCACAACATCTGGCCATTTTTTGGTTGCAGCCGTCATTGTTGTTTGGCGGGCCCGGGCTGGATTCGAACCCCACGTGGCTGGCGCTTTAGCCCGTTGAGCCACAGGCGCCAAGCCTACATAGTGGTTTTAAACACAGGGGTTTGGGGGTCAGACTGCTTAAATTCAAATCCCAGTTCTGCCCCCTACCTTGGTTCTAAGCCTATCTAAACCTCTGCATCCTCATTTGTACACTGGGTGTGGAAATGTCATCTTCCTCATAGGAGCAAGACTATACAGTGGGGTAATGCATTTCGATCATTAGCAGAGGACCAGGTTGATACATTGCTCGGTGAATGTTAAATACCCTTCAGTAGCGCCGACTGTTTTATCCAGGACAAGTGGATAGACAGACATACCCCACTGATAGGGCCGTGGTAGGTGTAAGTGGCTAAATTTCAAGAGATGGTCATGTCTGGAGTCCTGGAGAGATGTTTCATTTGCTCTGTTTACAAGAAAGGTCGCGGAGCTACACTTAGCTTTATGTTCATGCTAATAAAGATAGATATCTAGCTAATGTGGATAGATAGCCCATAGACAGCTAATGACGAGGATGGCACAGGTGTTAGGAAGGGGGTTTGTGGGATTGGAGCAGAAAGGCCAAACTTAAAGCGTCTTGGAGTATTCAAAATGAGTGGTCTGCACGATTTTTGAATTCCCAGGAGCTGGCACAAGTCCTAGCTGAAAAGAGAACATGACTGGTGGGATGAAAGGGTCGATGGATGGGTGGATAGATGGAGGATGGAGAAGAAGCAATGAATGAATCTCTAGAAACTGGATCAAACTCTGCATTACTTTCACTTCCTCCCTCGAGTTTTATTTGCCAGCAACACCAAAGCAGATACACATTCCTCTGCTCTCATGGAGACGGGGCCTCTGCTTTTGCCCATATGATTTCTGCCACATTTCATATACACTTTTTCTTCTGATCTAATTTTCCTCATTTTGGAAGACTCATCATCTTGACGTCAGTTGAATGGGTTAAGAGTATTAAGTGTGTCTTACTGTGGTCCAGTAATTCTCCACGCATAGTATTACACTTAACGGGTTTTTTTTTTTTTATTTTGTTTGTTTGGGGTTTTTTTGTAGTTTTCTTTTTGGCCGGGGCCAGGTTTGAACCTGCCACCTCTGGCACCCTACTCACTGAGCCACAAGCTCCACCCCACTTATCGGTTTTGTGACCAGCATCCTTCCATACCCATATGACTGTCTCCAAGTCAGAATCATTGTCTTCCTGGTCGCCCCGTTCCGTACCTAACACTGAGGCTGACCAACTGCAGGGGAAGCACATTTTGAGTGATTGAATGAACAGTCAGCATGCGCTGATAAGCATAGGTGAGCTTTACCGTAGCAATGCAGGTTTTATAGCCAATGACATTTCCAGTACCCATGTTCTTAATAAATACAAGATTATGAATTTTTTTTTTTTTTTTCGAGACAGAGCATCACTCTGTTGCCCAGGTTGGAATGCTGGGGTTATCAGCTCAGCTCCCAGCAACCTCAAACTCCTGAGTTCATGTGATCCTCCCATCATGTTCCCAGAGTGCTGGGATTATAAGCGTGTGCCACTAAACTGAGCCCATGAACTTCTAAAAAATATAAAATAAAAAAAGTGAGGTGCAATGTTTTAGAAGCCCATTCCTGGCCAAATCTTTTGCTTTCAAAATTGTGCTTAAGTTTGTCAAGGCAGGAGAAAACCAGAGTGGGCACCAGGAATAATACCAGTATTTTTCCCTCTTTAATAGTTTTCTCTGGCAATCCAGAAGAACTCATGAGGGGGCAGAGACCGGTATATATATATATATATATATATATAAGACTGATCATTGATGATCAGTCTTATATAGAGGTGACGTGTCACCTATCATTAGGGATGATTGATTATTTCATTTCTAATCAGATGGGTATTCTAAGCATTAGAAATCTGTGACTTTAAATTGTCTTTTTATCATGAGATTCATAGCTTCTGCTTAGGCAGTGCCTACTCGTGTCTTAAATTATGCTTGCTCACTTTATGGCTTCGGCTCAGGTAGGTTTTATAACCTCCACATTGTAGAAATTCATACTTGAGATAGTTGAAGGAACTCATCAAAAGTGACCTGGCTGACAGGTGATTGGAGATGAGGTTTAAACCATATTCAATCAGTTCTGACGCCTGGAAGTTTTCCTGTATACCATCCTGCCAGCCGAGAGCTGGGCCCAGTTGAGACAGGCTGAACCTCCTTTGGGTAAAGTCAGCGTTCTCTTCCTGGCAGACAGTGAGCCAAGCTGACCCTCATTCCTCTAAGCAGAGGCTGCTGAGCAAACCAGCTACTCATCTTCCATGGGCACTTGAGTTGGAGTCTCTAATAGTCCTATGCATATGGGGATACTTGAAATTCAACTTCCTCTATTTTGGAGTATCCATATGGTGTAACATTCAGAGGGTGACATCTTGTCATACTTCCAGAGATGAGAGGCTTCTCAGTATCTTAAAGAAGTATGAATAGTTCTTAATCCCACCCCACAGTAGGACCACCTTGGGAATGTTAAAGGACATTGATGCCTTGCTTACCTGTGTTCATTGCAGTGTTAGTGACAACAGCCGAGAAGCTGTCTGCTTGATTTACCTACTGTGCTCTTGGCTGTGCAAAAGCTTTTTAGTTTGATCAGATCCTAGTAATGTATTTTTGGTGTTGCTTCAATTGCCTGGGGGGGTTTTCCTCATAAAATATTCACCTAGGCCAGGTTAGGGTTAGGGTTAGGGTTAGAGTTAGAAGTAACCAAAAGTTTCCCTGATGGATGAAGGGATGAAGAAAATGTGGTGTCTACCCACAAGGATATTATTCAACCTTAAAAAAGAAAGGAAGCCTGTTATTATATGATTCAACATGGGTGATCCTTGAGGATACCATGTAAGTTCCCAGGCACAAAAAGGCAAATCCTGCATGATTCCATTTACACGAGCTCTCTAAAAATAGACCCTTAGAAACAGTGGGCTTCATCCAGTCAAACAGTTGGGTGAAAATATTTCAGATTGTATATGAAGCCTGCACACTGTACCCCATGATTGCAGTAATGTACACAGCTATGATTTGATCAAGAATAAAAAAAATAAATTTGGCTTGGCGCCTGTGGCTCAACGGGCTAAGGCGCCAGCCATGTACATGAGCTGGTAGGTTCGAATCCAGCCTGGGTCCGCCAAACAACAATGATGGCTGCAACCAAAAAATGGTTGGACGTTGTAGCGGGCACCTGTAGTCCCAGCTACTTGGGAGGCAGAGGCAAGAGACTTGCTTGAGCCCAGGAGTTGGAGGTTGCTGTGAGCTGTGATGCCATGGCACTCTACCCAGGGTGACAGGTTGAAGTTCTGTCTCTAAATAAATAAATGGATAAATAAATAATAAATTTAAGACATGAAAATGAAAAAAAAAAAAAAGAAACAGCGGGCTTATCAAAATTCGAAAAAAAAACCTCACTCAGTAACCAGCATAAAGCAGAATTCTGCTTCTTATTGATATAACACGTCCTCTGACATATTCATAAAAATTGCACCTATTTTTAACAGTAGATACACACACACACACACATATATATATATTTCTTATTTTGTGATCTTGATGAATCTGCAGACTGGAGTCAGAAAATAAACCATTTAATTCTTGTGTGCCCTGGTATTTTTCTGGAGTCTTGGAAGTGACCTCATTATTGCAAAACTCGTTTTTGATACTGTGATTTGTACGCATACAAGATGCAGCTTTTAATATCAGAATTCTTGCCCTAGAAAGTGGGTTAACAGATTCTCCATGTTTGGAAGGGAAGAGGGGGAAGAAACTGCATATAATTTTAAAAGGCATATTCCATATCCTGAGAGAAATTCATTTCTTCGGCAAAATATTGTTTTGTGTATAAGCCATGCAGATTAAACTTGACACGCTTTGGCTGCTGGGAAATTTCGTTTCTGGACTCTTATTTTTGGGAATCGGTACATTTCCATGAGGGGTGAGCAAACGAGCACATCGCAGTGCTCATGTTTTTCCAAAGATAAGTGGTTAAAATGGTTCAGTAGCACCAGAATAAAAGCAAGACTTTTAAAGGAAATTTAGTAAATTTTGTAGCTTCTGTCGCAACAAACAAAAAAATCAATGGCAAGAGAGGAAGAAAAGAGAGAAGAACTCTTGTCTTAATTTAAAGGCAGAAGAGATACACAACCTCGCATTCTATTCATAGGATAAAAGTATAATTTCAGAGCTGCTTTTTTTTTTCTTTATACTGGCGGAAGGCAAAAAATATTAATTGTTTATTTTTTCAGAAGACATTTTTCTGAGTTGTGCTTACATTTTCATTAGACCTATAATAGCACATCATTAAGAAAAGTGATAATTGATCTGCCACGGGAAGAAAGAATAATAACCAGGACGGCGTCTTTGCTGTCAGTCCTTTTGTGCTCCAAAATGGAATGCTCATTTTGAAATATCATGGCTAATCCCCCAAATATACAGCTAACCAGGAAAACAACATCAGTTCCAAATATGAATACATGATCTGCTACTTAATATGTCAGTGTTTTTGTCAGGTTGATAACATTAGGCTCTGTGGCATTCAATTCTAAGCCTTGCAATATTTGAAGTCTGATATTGTGCTTCACTAAATTTAATACATGGGCCTCAGTAATGCCGGGAATTGCGTTAGCACTTGGCACTTTGTTATGCTGTATAAAATTGACTGCCCTGCAAATACAATAGCGATCATAAAAACGGTGGTCAGCGGAGAGAGGCCTAATGCATTTTTGAAGTTTCAGTAAAGGTCCAGATGAAATTTATTGAGATTTTTGCCATTTGGGTGATGATCAATAGAGCTGTGCCAATAATTTGTTGTGAGGGCGTTCTCTGGGGATATGACATTTCGCTGTGAAACTTTGGAAATTCAGAAAGTGGACTAAGTGAGGCTGCTGCCCAGTATATATAACCGTCAAAGACTTTCTCATCACTCTGGGAGAGGATTTATAGTATGGCGATTACTTCTTCAAGGCATCGAGGATGCCGTGCCTTCAATTCTTGATATGTTCTCATGCATTTTCCAGTCGGGAAACACAGTCGTGTGATTGTTTTTGCTGTTTCAACCCAGGGTTCTGGGATAGGATTGTTTGTCATTTTATTCGCCGTTTCCAAATTGCTAGCCTGTTTTGTGAATTATGTCATTGATTGCTCCCACCACCCCTGACCAGAAAAATGATCTTCTTGGAAGAAAAGAATCACGGCTGGAACTTCGTTTGCATCAACAGAGCCTACTTAGAAATTCTCCCTATGAAAACCACTTTTGCTGTTGGGTTGCTCTTGCTTCTAATGTTGTAGATAGCTTGTGTGCTGTGCTACGTCTGCAAATGGGTGGGCCTCTGAGATAACATACAAAGTACACACTATGCAGCTAGTTTGGGGAGGGTTCGTGAATGCGCGTGTGTCAGGGGATCTGTTAAGTCACCATGGGGCACCGTCCCCTGGCTTTGTGGTTCCCCTTGCTTTGTATTGGTTGTTGCTAGATTTATCTTTTTCTTTACTTTTTTGATTTTGATTAGCTGCGTTGTAAAAGAAATGAATTATCTGATCTTCACAAACTGGGATTCCATGCTGACAGTGCCGAGATATCATTTTAAGAAAAAAAAAAAAAAAAAGGCTCAGTGCCTGTGGCTCAATGGGCTAAGGCTCCAGCCACGTACAACTGAGCTGGCGGGTTCGAATCCAGCCTGGGGCCCCGCCAAATAACAATGACGGCTGCAACCAAAAAATGGTCAGGCGTTGTGGTGGGCGCCTGTAGTCCCAGCTACTTGGGAGGTGGAGGCAGGAGACTCGCTTGAGCCCAGGAATTGGAGGTTGCTGTGAGCTGTGATGCCACAGCAGTCTATCCAGGGTGACAGCTTGAGGCTCTGTCTCAAAAAAAAAAAAAAAAATACAATAAAACAGAAGGAAGAAGCTTTTGGAAAGTTTGCATTTGATAATATAAACTTTCTAAATGTTGAATGTCTGTTCAGCAGAGTAGACATTCTAGTTGGTTTATTTCCCTAACTAGTCCATCCTTCCAGTTCTTCAATGCATTCCATTAACCTGACCAATCAAGTTTCAGCCCGTTCTTCTCCTAAGGAAGCGTTTTGCTGTTGGCCGGTGGATTGAAGCGACGCAGTGACTGCTGTGTGTTTGGGTTTACAGATACTCCCAATTTCCTTGCAGGCAAGTGGAAATTTGTCAGTACACCGCAGAATGAACACGGAGACTAGGCACAGCAGAACAGTTTATTTTCAGTGAGCATGCACAAAGTAAGAGTGATGACTTTGTATGGTCCAAGACATTTCTTACATTGCTGCTGAGCTACAGCAAATTAAAGAGACCCGTGAATACTAAGGGGTGTGTTTCTGTAATGAGGGGAAGGAGACAGAGCAATAAGAAGATAATTAAGGTAACAACTTGTGAAAAATTAACGTGTTCCCGTCTTTCATTTTTGAATCTCTGAGCATAAACTTTGTAGTTGTTAATTTAATTGCTGGTGTTCACCACATCCCCGAAGAATATTGAGGATTAATCATCTGATTCATTCCAACAAGAGATAAGGCCTAAGTGAATTTAAATTTTACCAATTTAACCCTGTCTTCCTCCTAATATGACATGATTAACATTTTTTCAATTAACAACATGTAATTATTCCAAAGGCCTCATTTCACGTGTTTCAGTCCTTTTGAGTGCAGATTTGCCTTTTCTGGGTCTTTCGGATCTAGAATAATTCAAAGAAAAGCGACATTTGTGCTATTCTGTAGCTGGCACACAAGTTGCATGCATTTTCTGGTCGGTGTTTTTTTGTTCTTCTTGTTTTGGTGCCTATACACACTTTCTGTAAAGTACGGCGCTGCTCCTTGAAGCCTGAAAAAGGAAGTAACAAGATATTGTTGGAGCAAATTAATGACTGAGATGAGCGAAAGACTAAACCCTTATTTCTAGGGTGGAATGTCAAAGGGGGCAGAACCACAGCAGGTGGAAAGGCCTGGGAATCAGGAGAGTCTTACATTTCTCCTAAAGGCTAGTTCTGCTCTGCTGGTCCATATGGTAGCTGGTTACCAACAGTGGCTATTGAAATCTGAATTAATTACAATTAAATCAAAGGCATTGGAGGAATTCAGTTTCTCACCGGCTCTAGCCACGCTGTCAGCATTCCCTGGCCACATGGGGCTGAGAGCTGCTATTCTGACCAGGGAAGATCCGGAGCATTTGTATCATTGTGACAGTTCTGTCAGTCAGTATTAGGCAACTGCAGACTCATCAAGTGTGCGGTTGGGTGGGTAGTATTAACCAGGGCGTGTCAATTCTAACACTGAAGGAAATCCCAAGAACCAGAGGGGTTAATGTTGTCAGAGACTGGACAGAGAAAGAGACAGCTTTCACACCGTGAGAGTCACACTGGGGGCCTCTCTTTTACTCTTTGTGTCCCAGTGGCTAGGACTGGTCACCAATGACCTTTATCCCTGCAAAGGGACTTTACATGTGATCTTCTGTCTGAAGAACTAAGTTACTTACTTACTTATTTTTTTACCAGCAGATACCATCACTGGTGGTAACTAACTAATTTTATTATTTTTGTTTTTTACCACCAGATACTATCATTACCCCTTGTCTACCAAGGAGAAGCTGAGGACCAGAGAGATTAAATAATATGTGTAAGATAAACAGCTGAAGAATGGTGGGGAAGGGTTCTAGATATATTGGAGGACAACTTTTCTGAGCTATGCTGAGTTCTCTAGTGCACACTGGGGAGTTATCAGAGTATTTCTGGCTTTAGAAAACATATTCTGGCCAACACAAGAAGATTAGAGGGACCTCGGATGAGGGACAAGCTGTGTCGTTAGAAGCCTGATACGTGACAACAACTTTTAACCCAAAGAAATAGCAATAGGAAAGAAACTTGCATAGGTAGCTTAGTTGAACATTTCCTGAAAAATACCCACAGTGGGAACTCTTAAAGCACCAGGGTCTATTTCATGTTCAAATATCCAGGCTCATAAACTGTTCTGGGTAACTATCTCTGGTTGATTTTTATAAAGTAGCTATTGTGCATTAAATACTGCTTTCAATGTTGAGCCTTTAATGCGTTTATTAATTCAATACCTCAAAACATTCATTGAGGTAGCTTTTATTGTCATGTTTCACAGATAAGAAAATGGAGGCAGAGAGAGCATAAGTAACTTGCTAACAAGTAACTTGCCTAAAGTTACACAAAAGAAAAGCTCGAATTTTGGCCAACGTCTTATTCAAAAATAAAGCCATATTTGAAGATTAATGTGATGGAGATTTGAAGCAAAGCCTAAAAATGCAGAAAACTCTATTGACCCTAATTGCATAATCAGATAATGCAAATCGAAAACTTGGGTTGTGAGGCTTATACTTGGCCAGGTAGGTAGAGAAAAGGGGTGCTTGAAGTCTTGAGGGATACTACAATTGCAGAGAGAGAGTGTGTCTAAAGGGGGAAATATGAGAAGCTTCCCATGCGATCTTTGGTAACATAGGACTTAGTAAATAAGGCCAAGGGTTTGTTGTTGGTTTTTTCTGTGTGTGTGTGTATTTTATTTTTATATTTATTTAATTAATTAAATCACAACTGTATACACTGATGCATTTATGGGGTTCAGTGTACTGATTTGATATACAGTGTGGAAAGCTTACATTGAACTGATTAACACCTCCATCACCTCGCTTATTTATTGTGGTAAGACAATTATACTTTTTTCTTAATAGTTTTGAAATGTACCATTGCATTATATACATTAGGTGAGGTCCCCCCAAATAGCCTCCCACCTCCCACCTTTTCCCTCCCCTCCTCTCTCTCCTCCTCCCTTCTACTTTCTGGACTATAGTTATGTCCAGAAAAGACTATTTACTATTTGTATGAATGTGTAGGTGATTATATGTCGATTTCATAGTAGTATGGAGTACACTGGATACTTTTTCCCCATTCTTGAGATATTTTACTAAGAAGAATATATTCCAGCTCCATCCAGTAAGCATAAAAGATGTAAAATCTCCATCTTTTTTATGGCTGCCTAGTATTCCATGGTATGCATATACCACAATTTGTTAATCCATTTGTGGGTGAATGGGCATTTGGGCTGTTTCTATGTCTTGGCAATTATGAATTGGGCTGCAATAAACATTCTGATGCAAAATGATTCTGTTGTAAAATGATTTTTGGTCTTCTAGATATATACCTAGTAGAGGAATTGCAGGATCGAACGGCAGGTTTACTCTTAGTTCCCTGAGTGTTCTCCAAACTTCTCTCCGGAAGGGATGTATTAGCTTGCAATCCCACCAGCAGTGCAGAAGTGTTCCCTCCTCTCCACATCCACGCCAACATCTGTAGATTGGGGATTTTGTTATGTGGGCTACTCTTACTAGAGTTAGCTAATATCTCAAAGTGGTTTTGATTTGCATTTCTCTGATGATTAAAGATGATGAGCATTTTTTCTTGTATTCGTAGCCCTTGTGCTTGTCTTGTTCAGAGAAGTTTTTGTTCAAGTCTCTTGCCCACATAGAAATGGGGTTGTTTGTTCTTTTCTTATTGATTAGTTTGAGTTCTCTGTGGATTCTAGTTATCAGACCTTTGTTGGAAGCATAACCTGAAAAAAAATCTCCATTCTCAAGGTTGTCTGTTTGCTTTACTTATTGTGCTCTTGGTTGTACAGAAGCTTTTTAGTTTGATCAGATCCCAGTAATGTATTTGTGGTGTTGCCTCATTTACCTGAGGGGGTCCTCCTGATGAAATATTCTCTCTGGCTGATTTCTTCAAGTATTTTCCCTGCACTCTCTTCCAGTATTTTTATAGTTTCGTGTCTTAAGTTTAAATTTTTTATCCAGGGAGAATCAATTTTTGTTAATGGTGAAAGGTGGGGGTCCAGTTTCATTCTTCTCCATGTCTCCAGCCAGTTCACCCAGCACCATTTGTTAAATAGGGAGTCCTTCCCCCACTGAATATTTTTGATAGACTTATCAAAGATCAAATAATAAGGATCTGGATTCATCTCTTGGTTCTCTGTTGTTTTCCGTAAATCTATCTCTGTTTTTGTGCCAGTACCATACTGTTTTGATCACCATAGATTTATAGTATAGTCTGATGTCTGGTAGAGTGATACTCCTGATTTGTTTTTATTTCTGAGTAATGCTATTTGAAGTTTTTTTCTGATCCCATATAAAATGAAGCACTCTTTTTCAAGCTCTTTAAAGTATGGCCATGATGACTTAATGGGGATTGCATTAAATCTATAGATTTCTTTGGGTTATATGGAGATTTTAACAATGTTGATTCTTCCCAGCCATGAGCATCGTATGTTTTTCCATTTGTTAACATCTTCAGCTATGTCTTTTCTCAGAGTTTCATAATTCTCTTTATAGAGATCTTTCATGTCCTTTGTTAGGTAAATTCCCAGATATTTCATCTTCTTTGGCACTACTATAAAAAGAATTGATTCCCTGACCATATTTTCTGCTTGACTATTGTTGGCATATGTAAAAGCTACTGCTTTTGTATCCTGGGATGCTGCTATATTCCTTAATCACTTCTAAGAGTTTTGTAGTCGAGTCCCTGGAGTTTTCCAGGTATAGGATCATATCTTCTGCAAAGAGTGAGAGTTTGATCTCTTCTGACCCTATTTGGAACCTTGATCACCTTCTCTTTCCTGATTGCAATGTCCAAGACTTCCACTATTATGTTGAATAGCGGTGGAGACAGTGGGCGCTGTCAGACAATCTCCTAGAAATACTGGCTGTGCCATCTTGTGACATGGGCAAGTCATATAACCTTTCCAGAAGAACATTTTTTTATTGGCAACACAGAGGCAAAGATACCCAGAGTGCCAGCCCCTTGGAAGGATGAAGGAAGAGAATGAGTGTATGAATCTATGTCCACAAACTCAGTTTTGCAATAAGGAGCACATTTCTGTGTTATTTTCAAACAAGGTTAAAAATAACCTCATCCCTACTTTCACTTTATGGGCAGGAAATACAACCCCCATTACGCAAAGGGTCCAGATTCTCACCTGTGGCCCAGACAAGTGAGGCATGTAGGAATGGCCTGCCTGAATCTCCACCATGATTATATCCCAGGTACACAGGCTGCATTCCTGTTAGGCCACATGCTTGAGACTCAAATATCTAGTTGAACTGGGATCATACACCCTTCCCCCTTGGAGATCTCTGCTGCTTGTGAAACTTGAGCAGTGTGTGGGCATGTCTTTTATAATCTAGATGAAATCTCTCTTTCTCTCTTTCTTTCTCTCCTTCATCCCTCCTTGCCACTTATCTTTCTCTTTCTATCTTGCTATTTCCATTACAGCCACCCTCTCACTCCCCACGCAGAACATCTAACCTCATCACATCCACCCACTTTGGGAAAGCAAAAGCTTCTGAAAGGAAGCCTTGTCTGTCTCTCCTGATTGGCCCCACTCTGTACTAACTTCCTCCTTTCTTCTCCTTGAGTCCAGAGACAAAAAGGGCCCTTCCCGTGTAAGAGGTGAAAATACGGGGAGAAACAATCCTGACCAAAGATCTCCAAATGGTTTGCAGCCAGATTTGTAAAGTGCTTAGCATAGCTCCTGGCATATTATACGTGCTTCTACTGAGACTGTTTACATCAGCCATGGTTCAGAAGAGAACAGCAACTTGACTCAATCACAGACACTTTCAGTTTTTTTATTTGTTTGTTTTTGTTTTTCTTTATTTGAGACAGAATCTTACTATGTTGTAATAGCACCACCCTTGTATATGGGGCTGGCACCCTACTCACTGAGCCACAGGTGCTGCCCATGTCTGGGTATTTTTTTTTTTATTGAATCATAGCTGTGTACATTAGTTCAATCATGGGGTACAGTGTGCGGGCTTCACATGCAATCTGAGATATTTTTATCAACCTGATTGACATAACATTCATGAGATTTTCTC
>CAUYON010203727.1:0-15615 GCA_963573935.1 Arctocebus calabarensis | reverse complement strand
TTCTCCTTCTCCTTCTCCTTCTCCTTCTCCTTCTCCTTCTCCTTCTCCTTCTCCTTCTCCTTCTCCTTCTCCTTCTCCTTCTCCTTCTCCTTCTCCTTCTCCTTCTCCTTCTCCTTCTTCTTTCTTCTTCTTCTTCTTTCTTCTTCTTCTTTTTTTGTTAGAGACAGAGTCTTACTTTGTTGCCCTAGGTAGAGTGCTATGGTGTCACAGCTCACAGCAACATCAAACTCTTAGACTCAAGTGATTCTCCTGCCTCAGCCTCCTGAGTAGCTGAAATTGCAGGCCTGACTATTTTTAGAGATGGGATCCCACTCTGGTTCAGGCTGGTTTCAAACTTGTGAGCTCAGGCAATCCACCATCCTCAGCCTCTCAGAGTGCTGGAATTATAGGCATGAGCCACTGCACCTGGCCTGTTCCTGAACTTCTTAACTTAAAGAATCCTCCACCACAACCTTCCTGGGATTATAGATCCAAGACACTACACCTGGCTTACATTTTGCTTCTTGGTTTTTTTTTCTTTTTGGAGAGATGGAGGTGTCATTATTTTGCCAAATCTAGTTGCAAACTCCTGGCAGTCCTCTCTCTTTGGTCTCTCAAAATGTCTATATTTTACCACTTAGACTTTCTAAAACTTGTGTAGATAGATATTCTATACATTGTAGACTTCTATAGATATTTTGAACCTTCAAACAAAACTAAGGCAAATATAAATACATGATTATTCCTACAATGATCTGAACTTAAAAACACATAGAAAAACTATGCCAAGATGACATTTACATGTAGATAAGGGTTTTTTGAAAAATTTGTTTGTTTGTTTTTGAGACAGAATCTCACTGTGTCCCCCTCGATAGAGTTCCATGGTGTCACAGCTCACAGTGACCTCAAACTCTGGGGCTTAATTGATTCTCTTGCCTCAGCCTCAAGTAGCTGGGACTACAGGAGCCTGCCACAACACCTGGCTTTTTATTGTTGTTGTTGTTGCAGTCATCATTATTGTTTAGCAGGCCAGGGCCTGGTTTGAATCCACCAGCCTCGGTGTATGTGGCACTAAGATATGGGTACCAAGCCAATAATGAGATTTTAAAATGTATTTTGTAAGTAATGTGGAATGTGGAGAAAGAAACTCATACTAATAGCCAGTCAAATTTATTTGAGCTATGTTCTCATTTGAAATGATTACTAAAGTACCACATGTCTTGAACATATAATTAAGATTATTGTCATGTGTCATATATATGTCAGGTTTATTGAAAACTATAAAATGTAATCCTGTCAGTTTGGGGAAATGAGAAATTAGCAGTGGGTAGACAAGCAGTTGTCTTTTTCTCATTGATCTAATGTTTCCAAAGACTATTCCATGAAAGAAAGAGGGGCTATTACCACTTAAAATGTTGAAGTCTACATACAGCGAAAAAAATGACAAATAGTAGTAACTTTAAATTATTGTAATCTCCGCGTGCTCCTCAAGGCATTATAAATCATAAAGTCAACGAAACCAAAGGCTTCTTTATTCTCTCAACATAAATAATAATGAGTTTTGGAAGAGTAGGTGAGTGGATGTTTGTAAGACTATTTAAATACTATGATTTAGAGCAGTGAGTGATGTCATAAAAGTGCAGGAGACAAATGAAGGTAAACAGTGCGAAACAGATACGATAGCTCAGCACAGGTTTTCCACTAAATGTTAGAGGATTTACACAGCTTATGGGCTGATAATAAACTGCTTTTTTCTTCAATGAAACATCTTTAAGAAGAAAGCAAGCAAAGTTTCATATTTACTGAGTAAGGAAAGAATTGAACGTGACTCTTTAAACACTCTTTTGAATACAACAATCTCAATCATTATTGAGAATATTAAATATTCCCTTGCCCTGTCATTTTTTAAATTCTTTGGAAGAATTTAGTGATGTTCTTTATGATGCATGAGAAGTAAAATATGGTTTCAGGCATACAGTGGTTAGCACCACAGTCCATTTGCACAATTTATTTTTTCAGTTTTTAGTAGACTGCTTCGTTTTGATGTAAGTCTGATAAAAGCCTTACCCTCAAGAAAAGATCCAACAGTCCCTTAAGACTGTAGAGTTAGTGGTTCTTTTCAATTAGACAGATGTTTATGTCTTTGAAGCCAGAAAATCACATGAGCAGTTTTGGTATCTGCACGTTACATCTGAAGCAAAGGGAGTGTGGCCCAAAATTACGGACAGGTATTACCAGGATGATCCCCACCGCACAGGTGAATCTATTTATAGACAAAATGCAATGGAGGCCCACAGTCGTCTGAGGAGATACAATAAGACAATGTTTGCTTTTACGCATGTGATCGTGACGATATGAAGTTCGTACTTTTCACCACTTTTTTAGAGAACACAGCAGTAAGGCACTTAGAATCCCATGACAAATTGAGCTCTGCTGAGACTGAGGTGCTGTGAACACAGCTGATTCTCTAACACATCGGCTGCAATGCAAGGGTCCTCCTTCCATTTATCAGCTTACCCAGAAAGAATCTGAAGACTGGACACACATGGAGTAAAGGATAAGAAACACACTCTTCTACATTATGAATGAAAAAAGTTTGACGTAAGAAGTGAAAAATGACAAAAGAAAGAAAAACAAAAAAAGTAAACCAAGAAGATACTAGTTTTGATTTCTTCATGGTTTTCTATTGAGGGGGTGTTCCTAATCATGACATGGTACTTACTTTAATATTTTATTGTGGTATTAGTTTCTAAGAAGTATCAACTCAAGTGGGGTTAGTTTCCTGTCACTATTTTAACAGATTATGCTAAGTTTAGTGCCTTAAAGTACCACAAATTTAGTTTCTGTAGTTCTACAAGTGAGAAATTCAAACTGGGTCTCAGCGGGCTAGAATCTAAGGGCCAGCTGGGAGGTGTCCTCCTGATGGTGCCGGAGGACAAGCTACTTTCTTACCTTTCCCAACACCCACAGCTGCCTGCCAGTCCTTCACTAGCGGCCCCTCCTCACTCAGATCTCATCTTCAATGGTCACATCTCCTTCTTTGACCCTGATTCTCCTGCCTCCCTTTTTCTTTTTGAGAACCCCTGTGATTACGCTGAATTCATCCAGTTAATCTGGGATAATCTCCTGTTTTACGATTCTGAACTTCATCACATCTGAAAAGCCTCTTGTGCGTGGAGGATATAATCATTCCAGATTCTAAAGAGCAGAAGTGGACATTTCTGGAGGACGATTATGCTGCCCACCACGAAGCACTGCTCAGTGTGGGAAACAATGTGCTACGATAGGATAGTACCTCCCTGGAAGGGAGGACGGTGGGTCCCAGGGCCCACTCTGTGCCATGTGCTGCTAGTCAATCATTCTATCTCAGCATCGTTTTCATAAACCGCATAAAGAAAATCAGACATACCTCTCTTGGTTACTTCCCAGAAATGTCATGAAAATAAACTAACCTAGGTAAATGTGTTTGGCAAAGCATATGTAACTTAGAGAAAGTGGGATCTCCCTATTCTTTAATAGTACTGACTACATTAAAGACCCCTGGAAAGTAAATAAACATTCCGAATTTCATGGCCTGTCAAATATCGTTGAGAAAAAGGAAACTGAAAATGACATTTTCACTAATTTCTTACCTGAAGTTTGGGCAAATGGTCTCTTATCAGCACTGCACAGTTGCACAGAAGACACTGTTGAAACTGCAGATGGAGATAAATAACAAGAGAGAAGGAGGATGGCATGAGAAACAGCACTCTTGACATTGAGAATTGGACACGTAGCTCTCTGGGAGGAAACTATTTACACGTAGTGAGCAAACCCCTTTAAATACGGTTCGTTCTATTCAGCTAGATGGGAAAAGAGGAAGCAGGACGTGGGGCTGCCTGCACAGAGTCCCTGATGTGGGAGATGCTTTCACTTGGCTACGGGAAGTGATCAACTTACTTCTGGAAACCTGAGGATTAATCACCATACTCCTATGTTCTGACGCCTGCAAAGCCTCTTTGAAACACTTGACAAGTCCTCAGAGCTTTAGACAAACTGATGAAGACCGAGGTGATAGACTAGGGCATCAGAGTGCTCTGAAGTGGGAGAGGTGAGGGTCTCGCCTGCAGCTCTTTAAATCATCTTACTGTCTTATTTTCCCTATTGTCTTTCTCTTCATAATTTAATTGCACGTTTTTGAGTACATCATTTGAAATGGTGCTTTCTTTTTGTAGATTTTTATTTATATTTGCAATCTGTAAACATGCTTAAATCCATTTCTGACATCTCTGTACGTTCACATTTAGAATTAAGCTCTTTTTTTTGATGTTGCCATAGCTATCTTGACTGTTTGCTATATTAGTCTTTACATTTATTTCCCCTAAAATTCATTTCCATATGAAAGCTTATCTCACAAGAGTGGAATGGGGTAGAAGAGAGAGACAGCGCGGGAGCAGGAACGTGGCGGGGCAGGGACCAGAGAACGCATAATTCATTGCTTAGTTTGGGTGCTCTATGGTTTTCTGCTACATAACTTGCAACATTTTATTTGTTTATTTAAATTTTTGACCTATGAAGATAGCTATTTACATCTGTCGAGTGAAAGAGTATTCCTAGGGTACAGATCCAAATGATGAATTCTGCATCATAGGGTGCATATATCATCAAATTTACTAAAAAGTATGCAACAAAATTGCTTTGAAGTCCTAATCCTCTTTCCTCATACTGTGCCACATTGGACGAGTCTTCTGTTATCCCTGTGCCTCCTTCCCTCACCTGCTCGGAAGGTTGTTTTGAGGACTGAACGAGGTCATGGGAAATGTGGCAAGTACAGTGGAGGCAATTAATAGTGGGCTAAAAAAGAGGAAGCACATATGAAAAATGTAAATAATAATTTATTCATTTGCAACTTTTCTTTTTCTTTTTTTATTTTTGAAATTGAAAAGTTACATGTAAAATAGAGACTTACCATTGGCTGACATTGAGGCAGAAGGGCCAATTAGCAGAGTCTTCGTTGTTGTTTTCGGGATTCCTGGCCTTGCTCTAGCCCAGGAATCTGGGGTTCTGTTTTTAATTTTCAAATGCAATTTGGAGCTAGAACAGCTACTTAGTCATCTAGATTTATAGTTTTCTAATTTTAAAAAAATACATTAATTAAGAATTACTTTTTTACTATAACCTACTTATAGGAGCTCTTAACTCTTACCTCATGTTTCCAGCAATTTAAAAATTTTCTAGGTAAGATTTAAATAACTACTTAGATGAACACAATCTGGAAAGAAAAAGGCATTTCACTATCTTCAAAAGGGAACTCGATCTTTGAACATCTTTGAATGGTAAAATATTTATTTTGTGTTGAATGTTCACCTGCTTCCTTACAGCAACTTTCCAGATGTGCTGCTTTGCCTATTTAAAAAAAATTATCATGGAAACGTGTCGTAGAGTCATTTTCCTAGGCACTTTATATACTCACTGAAGAAAGAAGATTTTTTGCAAAATGATTGTAAGTTTTAATCATTGTGAGGGAGATAGAGCCCTAATTTATTAATCACTTAATTACTTTTCTGTTGCAACTGGATTTTTACCCATTTCATTTATATGCACAACTGGTTTTAATAACTTTTACTGAATAGGTTTTTTAGCTAATTGACTGGAGTGTCAAAAATTGAGGCAACAGTGTGTGGAGCCTTGGAGTAAAAATCTCCCCTTGCAGAATTTTACTGGTCTTAGCCTGCTGTACGGGAGTCTCAGCTACTCCCCCTGACTTCTTTACTCTGTGCTGCTCCCTTGGGGTCATTCCACAGAGATAAAAACCTTACTTTAGCAAATGCGATTTGTTTTAGTAGATCAGTACCATAATTTATCCTTTAATGGTTTCTCGTGTATTTAATAGATCCTGATTTGAAAAGTTTGTTTCACTGTGCTAGTTCTCTATGGTCGTTAATAAACACATAATTTATTCCTATGACTTTGGCTTTTATTTTAAGGATTGAGTGGTTTCTAGATGTTTTTGTGGCAAGCTTTAACTTTTAGAAAGTTTAACACTTTTTTGACTTTTTATCTTTTAATAATTAAATGTGCACGTGAGATTTGCATGCAGCTGTAAGAAATATTAAATAATGGGGAATGTTTCCTATGCTATTATATTTGACTAGGTTTCCTCCGGTTGGTAACAAACGGTGTAACTACAGGATTATATCACCATTACAATCTGCTTACTCAGATCTCGTCAGGTTTAGATGTACCCGTGTCGGGGGCGCTGGATGTGTGTTTAGTTCTGCGCAGTTTTACCGCCCTCTACTTGGTGTGGGGCCACCACCATCCAGACACAGAACATGCCCATTCCTCTGCAAAGCTCAGAGGCCTCCCACAGTGACTTTGCTATTGTTGTTGAAATTTTTCCTCATTTTCCTCCTCCAGCATTTCCTCCTCCTCCTTTGTTGACAAGGCAGCCACTAGGGAACTCTTTTCAGTAAGTGGTACTGAAGCAACTGGATAGCCTTTTTTAAAAGAGCACTTAACCCTTACCTCATATCCAGTAAAACAGCAGCTTTATTCACTTTGCTACAAATAGATGGTAGAATAAATATGGGAACTAAAACTTTTAAGCTTCTAGAGGGAAAAGTAGGAAAAAGAAGGTCATCTTTGGTTAGGCAAAACTTTCTTTAAAAAATGCAACTTCACAAATAATTAAAAATCGGTAAATTGGACCAAGCACAGTGGTTCATGCCTGTAATCCTGGCACTCTGGGAGGTCAAGGTGGGAGAGTTGCTTGAGAGTGAGACCCTGTCTCTACTAAAAATAGAAAAATTAGCCAGTGTGGTGATGGGTACCTGTGGTCCCAGGCACTTGCGAAGCTGAGGCAGGAAGATGACTTGAGCCCAGGAGACTGAGATTGCTGTGAACACGGTCTGATTCCATTTGTGATGAAAAAGAGTAGTGAGCACAAAAGTAGAGGTTTGCTAGTCAGCGCCCATTTGCATTATCATGAGAATTCTGCACAGCTTTACCTATTAAATTGGACCACTTTTCTCACAATGCTGACCGTCCTGAAGTACAATGGCAGAGCTGGGGGCAGTGCCTGCGGCTCAAGGGAGTAGGGTGCTGACCCCATATACTGAAGGTGGCGGTGGCAAACCCAGTCCCCAACCAAAAACTGCCCAAAACAAACAAATGAACAAACAAAAAAATACAAAGGCAGAGCAAAGGGAGTGTGTACTTCTCGTACAAACCATGTGTGTCACTGTAACACGTTTTGAATTTATTTGCAGGAGATATATAATAAAAGATATAAGGGGACCAGGACCCTAGAAGATAAAGAAAACCCCCCATTTTACACCAAGGCTTACCAACTGCCATGTCTGAAAATTCTACCAACATATTACAAAATATTTTGAAAATACCATTTATTTAGTATGCAGTGAGAGAAGCATGTTTAAATGCAGAAGACAAAAAAGTTTCATTTGAAAACATCACATGTAGAGCTTAAAGGAATGCAAATTTAACGTCCACTATGATCGCTAGTTCAGAGGCATTTTAGATGATGAAAAATTTTCATACGCGTTAGGCTTTCACATATATGAAGAGTTTGATTTTACTGTTCAACTCGCTATATAAGACTTCTGCCTGAAGCCTATGAATGCATCCTATTGTAGAGTCTTGAATAAAAATGATTAAACTCAAGATGTTAAAACTCAAAGAGATAAAAAGTTTCTATATGATTTACTCTAATCAAAAAGGAAATTAGTCTTCAGTCAGCAGAGCAGATAAACCCTCAGTTTGGTAATGGGCTTTGGCAGCTTTTGATAACGTCCAGGAATTTCTCACCGGCTCTTCGGACAGCAGAAATTTTCCCAGAAACCTGAGGAGAGGAAATCAAACAGGTGCTCAAATCCTAAATTTAAGAGACAATGCTTAAATTAAAAGTGTGTCTAACACCGTACTTTCATTAGCAAAAGCATAACTTTTGAAATCTTTTTCTTTCCTATGTCACGATCCCCTACTGCCTTCCAGGTCCCTAGGAAATTCAAGCTTAACGAGATATTCTTATGGAACAAGGGAGGTTTTTAAAGAAAATTAGAATGTTTGCTCCTGAAGGCATTTACAGATTAATTTGCCCAGTCACCCCATGGTATAAAGGAGGTAATCAAAGAAATAGTTTGCACAAATGGAGAGAATAACTTTTTTTCTCCAGGGTAATTATGTCGGGAGCCTGGGCTGGCTTCTCACTGTGGGGTTTGTTCCTACGCGTTCAAACAGGTGACTCCTGATGCCAGGAAAGACGTGAGAGCAACAGTAGGAGAACCTGCCGGGCTGGGAAGGTAGAGACTACTCAGGGCAGGAGGCCGCTCTCCAGCACTTTCCATTTCATTTTCATTTTCCTTTTCCTTTGTCAAGGACTGAGAGGAAGAAAACTGGGGACATTTAAGGATTCTTTAAAATTAGAGCCCCTTGCTGTGTGTATACAGGACGGGAATAGGTTACAGAGATGCTTCTCACCCCACCCCGTGAACATAGTTAGAAGAGAAATAACAAAAAAGAAGTGGGGAGTGTGTGGGAGGGACCGCTTACCCCACACACAATCTTATCTCATTTACATCAAACTGTATCCATTGCATTCTTCCATGTGGATGTGAGTCATTACCACCTTTTTTCCTTGGGGTACTAATTATTTTTGATTCTTTTGAGGTTCTATGGTAACCAATATTTATGTTCAAGGATGGCATTTGAAATGCAAATATTACAATGTAAACCTTTCCCAAATTAACCCCAGTAGTTCTGGTTATTAGTGAAGGCTGCGTCACTTCTTTGTGACTGATGCTCTAATCAGCCATGAATCAGATCTACAGGAAGTTGCCTTTGTCAGGACAAAATTCTATTTTGTACCTAACATGATGAACAAAGGTAACTAAAGATGCTTTCCTTGATGTCCAAAACTCACTTGTCTGCCAACCTCCTACAGTCTGTAAAATTACAGTTTAAGAAAGTGTGGGTCAGCCGTAGTAATTAATGACACAAAGAGCCTTATGCACAGCTAAATTGCAAAGGAGAGAGAATCTGAAAAGGAGCATAATGAGAGTGAGACCCAAATTATAATGATAGAAAATCTTTGGCCTAAAATATAGAAAAAAATTACATGGTGTGAAATCTTACTTCTTACTAATTTAAGATAAAATTCCCTCAGAGTAGACTTAAATTCTAAATATAGACATAGGGCAAATGTGCAATTAAGGTAACACAAATATTTGCAGCACCAATTTAGGAGAATTCCATTAGCCCCGGCCTTCCAAACCTACTACAGCTAACTCAGAACTTCCTACTGGACCAGATTAACCGTTCGTCAGACTGAAAGGAGCAGGGTTCCCTGCAGTATCTACACAGAAGGCACTTTGGCTGGGACTGAACATGGGGTACAATGAACGTAGTTGCAAGAATAAAACACAAAGCTTTTCTTCTGCACGCAGAGGCGTCCTGTATGTGGGAAAGTTCCCATTTATTTCTGCCTCGTCTAGACATAGTGAGACTACTCATGTGCAGTGCAAACTTGGCCACAGAGGTCATTTAAAAACATACATTTTCATAAATAATTATAGATTTCACTAAAAAAACTGCCAGCCATGGCACTCTACTGAGGGCAACATAGTGAGACTCTGTCTCAAAAAACCAAAAGCAAACAAACAAAAAAGCTGCCAGAAAGGGAAGCTTATAATTATAGGAATACCTGTGCAGGTGACCACTGGCGTTGAGTCCACTCATGGGGGGGCGGGGGTGTTGCTAGTCTGCGGAGTGGTGAGTGAGGCCGGCAGGGGGCGCTGTACAACTTGCTGTAATGAAATGCACCATCTTCCCCAGGAGTGAAAGTGGCTGGTGACTGCTCGGGGCCCACCGGCTCCCCTTTTCCACGCTCATCATAGGAAGGAGATGATGAAGTAGCTTTGAAAAAGAACCAGAGCTTAGCTACTGTTTTTTCCGTACTTACCCAAATTATAGCCAATTCCACCTCTTCCCAGGTCTCTATTCAAATGGCACCCATCATTACTGTCTCATAGCAAATGTAAATGAATCCCTCAAAAGAATTTGGAAAAGAAAAGGTTAAAACATCATTCCTAAGGATCATTTGACTTAATTACCTGCTCTCTAAAGAAATTCTAGTTGAAGAGCAGACATTAAATGGTCGTGAATTGTTGAACTGTTAAAGCCCACTCACCCTGGGCAACATGAAATCACGAGGATGAGAACTGTAAAAGCAAGTTTATCAGGTTACATGCACAAAGTATCTAAAGGCCAAGTAAGTTATAAGTACTGGATACTAAGAAGACAGGAGAACAAAGGCATTCCTAAGGAATGAGAGAAAGATCTGTGGTCTGAAGAATGATCCTGTGGTGACTCGACTTCCAATACTAATTCATAATCAAGTCAACCTTACCCAGATACACCACCGAAAATGTAGACCCCAGAGTTGAGAAAAGTTGCTATGATTCTGAAAAATATAAGCTCGAGCTTATGACTTTTGCTACTCACATCCTGTGTTCTCTACCCTACCAATTAAAATTCAATTTGACTCCATTAAGTTTAAACAATAGTGTGTGTATGTGTTTTCTATGCTAGACACCTTGATAGGCTCAATGTTTCAGGGAATGAATAGATAAGTAAGACACATTCTCTACTTTCAAATTTTCAGTCTATGAGAAACAATTAATAGTTCAAAACAATATATTCAGAGAATATATACACATACTCTGAAAAGAGTATCAGAAAAATGTTTGGAGAATTTGACTCATCATGGGGAAAATTTTACTTCCATTTGCCTGAAAACTTTGGTTAGACACTCACAAATGCAAATACTGCTTCCCAAAGCTGTACAGAGTGGCTATAGCACTGCAGCTATTGTTTGAAAAGATATCCCAATATGTGTACACTCAGTTCAAACTCATTTGTTCAATGGGCAGCTATATATACAGGGCCAGTGGTTGGCGATTACTCATAGTAGGCCATTTCCAACCAAAAGGTGAGACCCTCTGGAGATTTTGTCTTTAGACATCAAGGTGGAAGTTAATTTTTGGTTTGTTTGTGAAGATATTTATTTATTTATTTATTTTTGAGACAGAGTCTCACTCTATCACCCAGGCTACAGTGCAGTGGTATCCTCATAATTCACAGCAACCTCAAACTTATGGGCTCAAGGGATCCTCCCACCTGAGCCTCCAGAGTAGCTGGGACTATACATGTGCCACAATGCAGAGCTAATTTTTCTATTTTCAGTAGCTCTTGCTAGACTATCTCAAACTTTTGACCTAATATGATCTTCCTGCCTCAATCTCCCAGAGTGCTAGGATTACAGGTGTGAGCCACTGCATCTGGCTAGAAGGTTTTCTTTTCTTTTCTTTTGCGTGATGCTTAAACTAAGGCATTTTATTTGCTTGTATTATAACTTAAATAATATCTTGGTCACAAAAGAAACAGCTTCCACTAATTCCAGATTAAGCTTTCAGAAGTTTACTTGGAGGAAGGCCATTCTTACGCTCAACACAAAATATCTTCATTATAACCTTCACCAGATCTTTTGTTAGAATTAACTGAAAATGTGCTCAGATCAAATTGCAATGACCTCAAAAATCCAATTTGGTTACTTTTCTTTAAAACATGTGCCGTACAGTTGAATCAAAAGAGAAAACTGCAGATATTTTGTGGTTTGATTGGAAGTGGAGTTCATTTCATAATAAGTCAGTATCTTCTAATACTATTTCTGATACTTCCCATAAATCTCAGGGAAGTAAATCCATTTACTAACACTTCAAACGGAAAGGTGGTTTTTAAGTAAAAGTTCAATATTAGCCTTTCTTTACCAGTTGTCAACTTCAACTTTTTGCAGTAGTGATTATTAACAGCTAATTAAGCTTAAATCTTCTCTCTTATCTAAAAAAATACCGATTTCACACTGCTCAACTTAATAACTGCATCCTTCAATGCAGAGGTGAGCTATTCCAGTGCATTTGGGCACATAGTGGAATTTCTGTGGAATTGCCGTACTGCACCGTGAACCTCGCCGGCTCTCTGGAGTCTTGGTCCGGCTCCAGAGCTATCTGTCCTGAGTTTGTAACTCCACCAATCCGTCTGGCCTCCAGTCCACAACTGAGGCTTTTTCTTTGTGACTTCATCTCTGCTTTTAAGACACTAATCAATCGTTTAATAACAGCAGGTTCACCGACATTTTGGTGGTGTAACAAGATAGGAAATCTTAGTGATAGGATAGAATATCAATATTAAAGATGAGGATTTGGGCTCTGAAATGAGTGTGAGCTTTTGTGGGTTTTTGGGACCACAAAATATGCAGCCAACGTTGATTCCGATGATAGCCATCCCAACCAAAGTCAGACTAACGTGATCGTCCCCGGCCTCCCGATCAATACATCATGCAGCGTGATTCTTGGAAATGAGGAAGGGTGAGGAAGCTTCATTAGGAGGCTTTGCTAGTAGTCAGTCACCAGTTTGAATGTAACCAGATTCAGTTTCACCAGATACACAAAATCCAGATCCTCGATCTTTGAAAATATCAGACACAGATAATCTAAAAGGTTTGTCAACAGATCATTGGGGAGGCTTGAAGGAAATCAACCTGTTCTGATAAACACAGCCCTTTATACCATTTTGTGAGTTCAGTTGACTGAGATTTTGTGACTAGATTGTCACCACTGAGACCATTCTTAGGGATAAAAGCTACATCACTCTCCTTAAAACCTGCTTGCTTGAGAAAGGGCCCACGTTTTCCAGTAACCTCTTGAAGCCTTCCCTGTTGCCAGTTAACCTGATACATTTCATTGACTCCAACTGCCAGCTGCGTCACTCCAAGGAGACAGACCAGGAGGCTGCGCTGGTGTTTGTCCTCCAGTCGCAAACCCAGCTTCAAACTCTCCCCTGCTGACATCTACAAGTCAAACAGCTACACCTGCGTGGCTGCCCTGCAATCATACTGGGAGTGAAATCCTTCTGGCCTGGGGCAGCCATTGAGATAATAACTTTGGTTTGGTTTCAAACTTGGTCATACCAACATCCATTGTCACTGCCCCTTCCCTTTCTCCGCAGTCTCGTCCAAGACCACATTGTGCCCAGGAAGCTTTGCCGGCCTTCTTAGACTCCTGCTCCTACTTACTCACAGTCCTTTTGTTTACGTCGCCCAGAAGGTAAAGCACATGGCCCATGAGAGGCTCTTCCCGCCATGGACGTGACAGTGAGCACTAAGTGAAGGAGCCGTCTCCCTCCGTGTGGTATCTCCAGTTTCTCTTTCACACCTATTTGCTGCCGCAGCTTGAGCTTGCCAGGCTCTTCCCTGGCGTTGGTGCTGAACTCTGCTCTTCTGATGCTGGATCGTGTGGGGTGAAGTGCATCTTCACCCGGTGGTCCTTTTTGAGGGCTATGACCATTTCCTTCAGAAGTTACTCCAGGCACTTCAAGTCCCATAGTTTGCTTCTTTCAAGATACGGTCCTTTTAGCAACTTTTGGCACAATTTTGGCTTCATTTTGAAATGACTGGGAACTTACTAATTTTCCTTTTTCTGTTCTTCCTGTAGATCCTGTTTCCTCACTCTTGTCCTTCAAATTCTGCACACTGTCTTGTTCCAGAACCACAGTCAAAGCCTCTGCACATCTGACTTGCTCTTCAGAGCGGCTTCAATTGGTGTTTCTTGTGGCACAGGGACC
Source organism: Arctocebus calabarensis (assembly GCA_963573935.1). NCBI lineage: Eukaryota > Metazoa > Chordata > Mammalia > Primates > Lorisidae > Arctocebus > Arctocebus calabarensis. Next base: position 1,959 of record CAUYON010203727.1, on the reverse strand, counting down.
CAGGTGCCTCTCTCATGTGACCACCCAGGAACAAAGTCCAGCTTGGTCAATTCCACTCGGTTGAGGATTCAAAAGAGAATTGGAAGACTCTTTCATTTCTTCATAATGTATTCTTTCACAGGCTCAACAAAAGGTTTGTCATGTTGTGAGTTAATAAACTGAGCAGCTGTTGATGGAGAAATGCAATAATCTTCCTCTACGGCCTGGCCATAGAGACCATCACCTTCAAAATCTTCATTGTGGTGACAGTCCCAGACATTCCAATGCCGGCCATGGCGGTGGAGAAGGCGTTTTTCTCAGCTCCGTCCAAAACACCCCCTTTATATACCAATAAGGCCCCAGCTGCAGCCTGAACACCACGTAGGCGCTGTTTAGGCTTCCTGCAGGCCTCTTCTCCCTGGGAGTTATTTGTCAAATATTGAGAATAGAAGGTCAGGTCATCAAATATTAAGAAGAGTGGGTCAGATCATTTCATAAAACAGTTCCTCTCTTATTTATAGTCTTTGAAGTGAGTCTTTGGGGAATCTCAATTGTGACAAAGAGCAATCTTTGAAAGTAGCTGCAGAAACCCGGCAATAAAGAACATATAACAGATACGTGGTGGCTCTGGAACATTCCCTCTTGTCTCTGGCACACAGATCTCATTCCGCAATACCGTGAATATTGCAAAAGTGCCGCTCTGCACACAGTTCCAGGAACAGACTTGTGGCCCTGCTGAGGCTGTTCTGGAAAGGGCCTTGTAAAGAATTCCTGGAGCTGGACAATGAAAACTGGGCCAGGATGGGTGGCACCTGTGGCTCAAAAGAGTGGGGCACTGGCCCCATGTATCAGAGGTGGTAGGTTCAAACCTGGCTCCGAACCAAAACTGCAAAAAAAAAAAGACTGGGCTGGCGGAGACCAGTTCTGAGACAGCCAAGTCTCCTCTCCTGCGTTCCAGGAGAGGAGAATAGGCCGGAGGCTCTCCCCGGAGCCTTTGTAAATGCTGCTTTAGTAAGCCTCACTCTCCTTCATTTTTTTTTTTTTTTTTTTTTTAATTTCTGGCCGGGGCTGGGTTTGAACCTGCCACCTCCAGCATATGGGGCCTGCGCCCTATTCCTTTGAGCCACAGGCGCTGCCCACACTCCTTAATTTTCTCACACACACAGTTTAAAAGCGAAAGCTAAACTGAAAAGCTCTGTTGTTCTCAAGTGCTTCTCCGTCACAGGGTTACACAGAGTAAAAACACCCACTTCATTCCTCATTCACGTTTACTCATAGCCCCGAGAGTCCGTGGAGGAGGTGCAGATCTGCAATTTCCTTCCGGCACTATTTCCTGTAAAATGCGATAATCGAATCTGGATAAATGTTAGCAGTAACGCACATCTGTGGAGGTAGAGGCTGATGGTATTTTTTTGCTTGGAGAACAAATTTGAAAGCTTTCATGTTTTGAATAACTTGTTACAAAACCCCATATTTACCTTATACCAGTGTAACTTTAACGGTCATTTTTGAAACCTGACCATTTCACAGTAATGCTGACAATTACCACAATAAGTGAGTGCTGAACTTTGAGATTAAAAACATTATTTTCAGGAAGTTGGAGTATAGGAAATCCAGTGACCTTTCATACGACCTGGGGCCTTTCACGAACATCTCACCCTCGGGCGGCACCGCGTGACGAAACTCCCTACGTGACAGTTGAGCAGTTTTATAACGTCTTCTGAATTTAAGTAAGCAGGCATTGGGCGAATGCCGAGGACACAAAGAGAATAAACCCTGCCTCTGTACACAGTCAGACCTGGCCATTTAAATTCGGAGCGTGCTAATTCAGTCACTGCAAGAAGCACACGCCGACACGGCTGCAGGTGCAGGGTGCTTGCTCGGGGTCCAGAGGAGCAGCGCGGAGCGGGACCCGGTGGACGCACCTGGGGGTCGGTGGGGGTCTGACGCCGGTGAAGAGACTCAGAGGACCCTGAACCG